>CAOLHI010005400.1:0-71263 GCA_948474755.1 Ctenosaura bakeri
TTTATGGATTCAGAGGTCATTCTGGATGGGGCAATCTGGGAAGTGCAGCCCCCAAAAGTAACTGTTCCAAGCTTCGTATCACACGCAGTTCAACAAAACATTGTACTGGAATTTCAAGCATTCAAAGTCATTGTTTATTCATTGTCAATGGCAAGTTTTTAAAAGAGGCATTAATCATATAGACCTGCCCTTGACAACAGACCTAAAAGACCAATTTAATTCATTTTAACTGGGTTCCTAGTTCTGCATGGCTTCTCTATCTTCAGATTCCAGAAAATTAGTTTACTTGGATTTTCAGCAGCAAGAGATCTTTTTGTAAAAAAATGAAAATTAAAAAAAGGAAAGAAGGGAGGGAGGACTTTGGTCACACTACAGCATAAGAATCAAGTATCTGGGGGCACCCATAAAAGCATAATGTGTGGGCATTTTAGGAGCTATCTAATTTGGGGAATCAAGACCCACTTTCAAGCCCAACTTGAAAATGTGATCCAATTTTTTAAAAAAAGAACATAATAACCACATATGTCCCTCACTCTACTCTTTCTGTTTTATTCCTTCTCTCTGCCTTTCTCAGGGCATATCTGCAGTGCAGACAAACTAGTTGAACAGTCATCCCTTGTCCCAAGGGAGCCTTAGAAATCATAGTTCCGTGCGTGCATGTGTGCGCGTGTGATTATTTGGAGGGAATGCAGGGTGTGGAAAAAGTCACATCGGATAGGAAAGAATGAGTATTAAATTTCTAGCACAGAAATCCTCATTTTCTTCTTCACTGTATCCCATTATCTTTCCATTTTTCTGCTTTTTTTGGGGGGGGGAAGGTGCCAAATTTGATTGAATGTACCTAAAGTCAGGCTCAGGGTTGGCATTATTGGGCACCTGCCAAAGCCCAATTCATTGTGGGGGCTCATTGTTAAATCCTAGGACCCACTTTCCACCCATATTCTAACTTGCAGTTGCTGCATGACTGCACTGGGGGGAGGAAGAAGACGAGGAACAGATACTACTGCCTCTACTTGCGTTGCCCTCTCTCCCTAGTTGCTGATGCAAATTTGCAGAGCTTGGTAAAGTTACCTTTTTGGACTATATGCTAGGAGGATTCTGAGGGTTGTAGTCCAAAAGGAACTTTTCCAAGCTCTGCAAATTGTATCTGAAAAAGAAAGAAGGCACTCATATGGGAAGAAATGTGAGAAATGTGAGACAAGGGGGGGGCACTAAAGACATTTTGTCCAAGCCCTGATACCCCCTCACAAGACTGGACGTAGCACCAACCACATTATGACTCGTTTGTTGGTCTCAGCTTACTCAATGAAGATGAGAGGTGGCCTAGGCAAGATGTACCCTGCAAGGCCATTTTAGTGGACCACACCTCCCTGTGAAACTGCCACTAGATTTTGGCAGCAAATTGCAATATGGAAAACAAGCAGGAAATTAAAGCTAATGTTCAAGATGGTGTGGGAAACTTACAGCCCCCAGGTTCAGTAGGACTACAGCTCCCATTATCCACAAGCAACACAGAATGTATGTGGAGTTGATGGGAGTCACAGCTTCCCCTATCCTTAATCTTGGGTCACAGCTTCCCCTATCCTTAATCTAGGAGAATGCTCCTACCAGGAAGCCTGGGCCAATTTTTGGGATCTCTTGCACGAATTCCTTCTAGCAGCAACATGGCCCCTGCCAACAGTAGTGTCTTGCAATTCACATGGCCTCTGAAAGGAGAGCTCCAAGTATGGGAATAATCCTGGAACATTGCTCTTTCCCTTGAGGAAGTGATGGCTTCCGACTGCAGAACCAAGCTAAAGGATAATATATTAGAGGGCTCTAGTGAAACTATTTGTGACCCAGGAGGTGCACCCAAAATTCTTTTGCAGTGCCACAGAGGGCAATGGGTTGGGACTTGAACTGTACACATCCCTTATTCCCTGGTGCACCTGCTTAAGCACAAAGCAGGTTTAGGCATCAAAAAAAGGTTTTGAGGTGGACCAGTGTGACCCCACATTACTACACGGGGCTACCCACCATCGGGCAGAGTGACAGAAAGCTTCTCTTTCCTACCGCTCTATCTTTGGTCTCTGCCTCTCTGGATGGACGAGAAGAAAAATCAAAGCAAAGGCAAATTGGCAATTAGAAACTCATTACCTAACTTGATCTCTTTCGCTTCTGCAGACGTCAAGGAGAAGACTTTTGCAAGGGTGAGAGGAAGTGGGAGTGACACCAGGGCAGTAAACTAAACACCATGGCTCCCTCCTCTCTGCATTGGAGACGGATATATTTTGCTGGCACAGATTATAAATACGGATGGCATGAAATATTCATATAATCCCCAGGTACCAGCTCACAGCATTTCCGCTCCAGTGGAAAGAGGATGCAGTAACCTTGTGTTGCAGATTGCCACGGTGCAGGGGGCGAAAGAGTAACGCGTAGCAGGGCAAGGGTTCTCAACTGACAGGATCCTTAGGCTTCTGATCAAGGGCTGTCAGGCATGGGAGGGGGATTCAGAAACAACCGGCTTCGGACAAGCGTTGCTGGCATGCACGCAATGCTGCCGGGACCCATGGTTCAGCTGGGGGCTGTGGAAGTCAGTGGAGCCCCTGCTGGATTGGTAGTGGCAGCATCTGCCACTAGGAGCTAAGATTTGGGGTGGCGGGTGTGAGCGTGTGTATACAGATAGAGCTGATTTGGTTTGTCAGTGTGTGTCTCCCTTGTGGTGGAGGCACTACTTCACATGGATCTCAGAAAGAATCCATCTTCCGCATCTTTGTTGAAGGAGAGGAGGAAAGGATGAGTCAGAAATACAGAGGCTGCCCAGGACACAGCAGTGGAGTGGCAAGGCATTTTCGTACCACCCTGGCTTGGCAAGTAGAAAGGGCTGCAGGTCCTAATGGGCTAACGTCTGCAGAGTAATCCACTAAAGTCTTTGAGTTGTTTAGCCAGCAGAGGCCAATTTTAACAAATAAGTCTGACATTCATGGGCCTCCTTGTTTAACTCGGGGGCTATTTTGACTCTGTAGTGTGTAAATTAGGAAGGGTTCTGTATAGGTCTAATTCTACCATTAGGCAAACTGAGGCTACAATCTCAGGTGTGGATGTGGCGGGGTAGCAGTGGCACTCTCCTGACTATTCTGTTAGGAGTGTATCCATATCACACAGCAGTTTGATACCAGACCATCAAAATGGCCATGGCTTCATCCTATGGAATCCTGGAATTTGTAGTTTGGTAACATAGGCCATTTCCACCCTACACTGTTACAGAGCTATTATTCCACTTTCAACATCCTGTGGAATCCTGGGGTTTGCAGTTTAGGGAGGGGCTTTTAGAATTCTTAGCAAGAGAGCTCTTGGGCCTCAGTAAACTACAAATCCCAGAATTATTCCATGGGATGTTGAAAGTGGAATAATAGCACTATAACAGTGTGGGGTAGAAATGGCCATACATAGTATTTTCTGCTCAAGAGGACTCTAGTCTACATTCCCTGTAAATCCTAGGATTCCATAGGAAGGAGCCATGAGAGCGAATGTGATATGACAGTGCTATAAAAGAATAGTGTGGACACCCTGTGCCCCCCTCAGCTGCTTTATGTGTATTTCACATAACCAGTTCTCCCTCTACCAGCTGAATTAACTGGCTGTCCTAGGTGTGACAGAGGACATTATCTAATTGTCAGTGTTAGATATAATTAGCATTCCAGTTTGCTTTTGTTCATGGAATGTGGGAGGGTCATCTTATCCATTGTCTCAGGCAACAAAATGTCTTTGGCCAGCCCTGGTAAATACAGCACATGTCTATGGGAACTCAAGTAAAGTGCAAAATCAGGTTGAAGTGACATAATAGACTCCAAGACAAATAAGAGGCTTCTCAGATCAAACCAATGTGTAAAATTATTTGCTTTTCATCTTACTGCCTGCTCTCTTCCCTGTCTTTCACCTTTTCTGTTTCTTGGCCAGAATCTCTAATAGTAAATCCTTTAACAAACTCAACAGGACTAATCCGACACATATCTACCTGGAATTAAGTCCCTGCTGACTTCAATGGCACTTACTCCCAGGTAAGTGGTGTAGAATTTCAACCTTACAGATTTATAGAAGCATAAACACTGTAGAAGGCCCAGAGGCCATGTTGTCTGGGGATGATGGGAATTATAGAGCAACATAGTTATGGGGTATTATGTTAAGAAAGGCTGGGCAAGATAAAAACCAGAGAGGGCTTCTGTGCCTTTAATGGCTGGATAAAAGAGGAATTTCAACAGGCATTTCTTGCTATGCAAGGAGGTTACAAGCAACACTTGCAGAAATTCCCTCTTTTACACGCTCATCAAAGGACTAGGAATCAACTCCAGTTTTCACCTTATCAGTTCTATATACAGTCATAAATCTGTTGGACCCCACAAGAGTCCTTGGTGTTTTCGACCACCCTCTAACAGGGCTGCCCCTCTGGAAGTATCACTCCTGTCTCTATTCCTCTACTCCAAAACATACAACTGTCCCCAACCAGAGACCCTCTGAGGTTCCTTCAGAGTTCCTCTCCCATCTTGCATCAGGTTCCTTTTTCCTGACCTGTTTCTCCAGGCCTCCTCCGCTATCACCAGCTTCTCCCTCAAGTTCTTCTCAGCCCATTGACTCCCTGCACTGCTCACTTCCTCCATCTACTTTGTTCCAGGGCTCCTGAATCCCTCCCCTTCTCCATCATGAACACTCCTTTCCATCACAGCATCTCAGCCAATCAGATCCAACAGCATCTCTGAAAATATGGTGTAATATAGCAGGAATGGGGAACATGTGGCCCTCCAGATGTTGCTGGATTGTGGTTTCCATCATCCCTCATCCATCACCATTGACTGAATTTATACTTGCACTTTCTCCTATGAATGGGACTCAAGGCAGCTGATAGGCATTGCAGTCTAATAGCTTCTGGAGGCTACACATAAATGTAATTAGAGCTCTGCTACCAAGACTGTTGAGATTACTTCAACACATACATTATCCCTAGAAAGCCTGTACTTAGGTTTCATTCAAAAAAGTGCAGAGTCACACACTTGTAAGGCACTGAAAATAAAGCAGCCTCACCTCTTTGCTTGAAGGAAGACCTTCCCCATCAGCCCCCTTCAAGACCACCATTATCACAGATGAAGCCAGACAACATAAATCACCAGTGAATCACAAGCAGATGAACTACAGAAAGTCCAGAAAGGAGAGCAACAGCACTGAGCCCTGCTGACGCAGAAGATTCTACAATGTGCTCTAAAGCAGCCAAGTATTCCATATCCCACTATATTTCAGTCGCGCAGGGTCGAGGGACGATTTGCCCCAAGCGGCAACGTTTTGGGGGAATCCCGGACTGTAGCCACGCCCTCATGCACCCTGGCCACACCCCATGTGCCCTGGCCACACCCCCATGCACCGCAGCCATGCCCCCCACAGTGGCCACACCCTTCGTGCCATAGCCCTGCCCCCTCCCACCACCCATTCCACACACTCCAAGTTCCGCCACTGCTGTATTTTAATTTGCAAATCTCCTTTTTCATGGGACATTTCATCTGTCAAATACAGCTCCATAGAAGACCTCCACTGGGCAGAACTCTCTTACTTTATGTTATGAAATTAAATTTAAGGCAATACTTAATTCAAGACATTTTCTATGCAGCTACTAGAATCTTCTGAGAAGTGCCAACAGAGCAAGCTGTTCCACCTGGCTCAAGCAAGTGAGCCAAGTTATACACAGAAAGCAAATGGATGACAGCTGGCTGCGGGGAATAAAAGAAAATATAGGCAGCACGTCTTGAAGGGGGACAATGTACCTTGGCTGAACTTACCTTCCCAAAGGTTCAAATAACCCTTTAAGGTCAGCTTGCAATGCTTTCCATTGAGAGAATCAGGTGACCTTAGGTGTCAATGAGTCAGGTGACAAAAAAGACCATTCGGTTGCTTCTAGTTGATGTATAGATGCCCTAAATAGCTCTCTTCCCTCATCTTGGCAGCTTGCTTCTGAAAGAACCTTTCTAGGCCCTTGCTTGACTGGCTGCCTATAGTTGTTGTCCTGTGCCCAATATAAGCATAGGTCCTCATGAACCTCTGAGTAAGTTTAGGATGAGTTTTGACTGAGTCAATCTGCACTGATTGATCTGAATATCTAATACATCCCAACTGTACAAGTTACCTAAGTGTAGCATGTAAGTGTCTTTATTTTATTTTTATATATATATTTATTATCAAGTATTGTAAACAAAGCAATTCATATTGTCACGCTTGAAAGTGAAACATAAAATTTATTGCTAAGGAGGCAGTATGTGATCTGAGGCATTTTGCTTCATGCTAGCAGAGTCAGCCCTGGTTAGTTCTTGTATGGGAGACCGCCAAAAAATTCCAGGAGCCATAGGCTAGATTTTAGAGGAGGGAAATTGTAAAACCATCTCTGAGTATTACTTGCCTAAGAACACCCTATGAAATTAATAGGATAGTCATAAGCCAACAGGCAACTTGAATGCATGTCTACACACACACACACACACACTCAAACACTGCAGTGTTACAGATGCTGCTGCTATGGAACAAGGTATGCTTCTCAGCCTGACCTACCTCACAGTGTTGTTGTGAGGTTCAAAAGGGAGAGAGAACCATCATGAACTCACTGAGGAAAGGTGGAATCTAAATGTAACAAACGCATGAATTAATTAGAGAGGCCAGAAAAGGGGAAACACACAAGTCAACAGCAACATCCTCTTATTTCAGCCGGTAGAAATGGAAGCTCTAGCATAGCAGCCATTCATTTTGGAGAGATTTCTTCACGTTAAGTTTGTCTTTTAGATTTTTCTCAGCTAAATGTCTTAGCTTATGCTTGCAACCTATTGTTAAATTATAGGACTAGACCCTAACTCTCTATATGCGTCAGGCTAAGGCCAGGACATTTTCTTGTCTAGGGTCATTTCTGCACTGCACTGTTACAGTGCTATTATTCCACTTTCATCATCCCGTGGAATTCCGGGTTTTGTAGTATATTGAGGTCAAAGAGCAATGTGGCTGAGAATTCTAAAGGCCTCCTCCCTAAACTGCAAACCCCAGGATTCTCTAGGATGTTGAAGGTGGAAAAATAGCACTATAACAGTGCAGTGACAAAATTGCCGAAGTCAAGTGCAAACGATGCCTACACTAAATCCCAAAATCAAGGGACATAGCATCCAAGGTCCGTCTAATTATTATGGAACCTGCAATACAAAATTTCGCAATCAAGTCTCCCCACTTCAGGACAATTAATACACAATAATAGTAAATTAAACACTAAATAACATTTGTTGTACTCTGTGACAACACAGATCTTCTGCCTGAGGCAACCACCTTATTCTGCCTAATGGTAAGATTGTCACTGGCACATACTCACTTGAACACATATGTATCACATTGTGTTCCTTAGGGCCAGGGCTCGCTCTAGCTCAGTGATAAATTACACGCACCATATTGTGTCAAAGGCCAGAGGTTTAGAGTCCAGTGTTGGCCTTTCCCCCAGCACTGTCAGGAAAGATTTCTGCTTGAGAAGCCCAAAGGGAGACAGTTTGAGACCTCAGAGTACTGGATCATGATGAACAATTGGTTTGGCTCACTGTGGAGGCGGCTGCTTATGAGGGACTTCGGAGTCCTGCCCAGCGCCTCCATAACCTGGCAGCTAACACAGCATTCAAAGGATGACAGGGTTAGTGATTCAGCAAATCCGGTCAGGTCTCAGGATAACCAAAGGCCAAATTAAAGAGAAGTAAGCTCTTTCTTCCAGGCTTGCTGCCCCCATTGCCCTTCCACTGACCCTCAAACCACAAGCCCCTGAAACGCCTGCTCACTCAGAGATTATGAATTCCCTCCTCCACAGTCCTGGTGATATTGCTTCTTCTTCACAATCGGCTAAGAGCACTTTCTTCATCTTGACCTTAATAGCTGGCATCATGCATCAAGGGCACCCAACCCCAACAGCAGCTTCACAACTACAGCATTCTGTCAGAGATTAATTTCTGAACAGAGTAGTGGAGCCATTCAGATCCGTCCCCAATGTCAGGCCTGTGTTTGTGCCGTGATTCTGTGGGAATGCAGGAAACTCACAAAATATGGTTGCGGACACTTAATACAGTTCCCTGAGAACAGTGGCGGAGCTTGGCGTCTGTGAGGGGCGGCAGAGGGGCAGGGCCACGATGCATGTGGCGTGGCTGTGGGACGTGGGGGCGTGGCCAGGGCACATGAGGACATGGCCAGGGCACACAAAGGCGTGGCTATGGGCCAGGACACCCAAAAAACATTGTCGCCCAGGGCGAACTGCACCTCCTGCACCCCTGTCCTTACGCAACTGCCTGAGAATCTCGGCCTTTGTGGCAAAAGACATGTTTCTCGTCCTCATGGTTACAAAGTGGCTGGGCAATGCCTGAGGAGTTTCTGAAACAACAGGTTGGATATGGCTCCTGTCGTTCCTTTAATGATTGTGTAAAAGAAGAATTTTAGCAGATTTGGATATTATACAACTAGGTAACAAGCAACACCTGCTGAAATTTCTTCTGGCACAGGAACCATCTTTGGTTTCTACTCTGACAATTCTATTAAAACCCAATGGATGACTGTATAAAATATTGAGGAGTCAGAAGCTTTAATACTCTATACCACTCCAATACCGCTATGACTTTCAGGTGTAATATATGCTGTGCAAAAATAGGTGGTGGCATTATGGGGATATAAACACGCTTTAATAGAAATCAGAGACTTTTTGTGGTACAGAACGTTGGGATATTTTGCTACAGAATTTGCATTTAATAAGTGCTGCATTTACACAGTCCTGGGAACAGTTTAGACCCCTGGATCAAGAAGTCTTCTACGCCAGGTAAGTGTAACTGTGGCAACTGGGAGTGGTTGGTAGAGTGGGAGAGAATGTACTTCACACATTTATCACCCTTTATTATTCATTTAGTGCCCCAGCACTAAGAACAGGTTCTAGGGATGAGTCCTCTTTCAAATGGAACTCATGAATTCTGTCCTTATTGTACAGGAATTTCCATCCAATCCAGAGCTGGACATTTCCATTTTGTTTGGCCTTAGGAGCAAGCTGGTAACTGGCAGAGGATGGGATGGAAGGTTGTCAGCTGATACTGCTGTAGACAGTTTTAGGGTAGGCTAGCTGATTAGTTCCAAACAATTTCAGATGCTGTAATTTCTAGTTTTAATGTATCTCAGGCCTATGTTTCTTTTAAATGCTGGCAAAACTAGGATGGCCAACTCTGGGGAAGAGCCAGTGTTGGCCAAATCCTCACAGGAGGTGGAAGAACCTGGAAGGGCAAAACGGAGCCTTTGCACATTGGTGAGTTGATGGAACCAGCTGATTTTTTTTAAAATGATCTTTTAAAGGCCTTAATATCAACAGTTTCTATGAACACAACACAGGGGCTGGCAACCATGTGCTCTTCTGATATTGTTGAACTGCAGCTTCCATGAACCCTTACCACAGGCTGTGCTAGTGAGGTCTGATGGGAGTTCCAGTCCAACAGCATCTGAAGGCTCACTGCATAGATTCCAACTGTCCCAGTTTGGTAGGGATAGTCCCCATTGATCTTCTGCCATCCCATTTTTTCAGCTGCTTTTAAAATATTCCAGTTTCTCTGTCCTCCTTCCACTTTTCCTTTGTTTACTTCAGCTTACTTAAATTGCTGCAATCTGAATTCAAGGTGCAAAAGTAGTTTGCGCTCATTTTACTAAGCAGGGACAAAAGGAGAGGAGAGAAGTCAGTAGAATCTCGCCCTTCCCAGTAGGCTCAAGGCAAAAGCAACCCACTGCTGCCTCTCCCAGCTTGTGTGCTCTTCCTCATTAATAACGTTTGCCATCTTGACCACATTCTGCTGATGGCCAGCCACACTTTTCTCAATTTTCATCTGTGCAAATGTTGGAGGGTACACAAGCCAGTGTAGTGTAGCAATTTGAGCATTGGACTATGATCCTCGAAACCTTGTTTAGTTCTCCACTCAGCATGGAAACCCACTGGGTGACTTTGGCCACATCACACACTCCCAGCCCCCAGAAAACCCTGTGATAGTCTTGCTTAGGGTGTCCATCACAACCTCACTGTTAACTACCTCAGGTTTAGCTGCAGATGTGGTCATCTGGCAGCTTTAGTTCTACTTCATCCTACCCTATATCCCCTTTCTCAATAACTCCAACTCTTTCAAACCCATCCCACCCCATCTATGTTCCTTGCCTGTTCCCTGCCTACCCTTCACCCTCAGGCAGCCCTTTTACATTGCAAGTGTTTGATCAGAATGCCATTTTCAGTGGCAGCCAGTTCTCTCCTCTCTCCCCGGCCCAACCATAAATAATTCAGTTCCTACGGACGCTCTTTTACTGCCTGGAAATTTATTTATTTCATTCCTCTCCCTTTGGTTACACATTAAGTGACTTAGGCCATAAAGAGAAATTAGTCAGCAACAAGAATAAAAGCTCAGAACTGCTGACCTGTCTGCATCTGGACTGGGGGAAGCCCAGTGTTGGAATCACCCCTAACAAAAGTGGCCGAGCAGGTAACATTTCTGCAGAGAAGCCTCAAATAAAAGCTTAAGGTGTGGTTTTGGTGCAAGAGTATAGGTTGGAGCTGAGGTGTAGCTACACGGGGAAGGGAGGGAATAGGAACAGCTAGTTGTGTGTGTTACTGAAGGCCTTTTCGTTGTCTGCTGATGCAGCCAGCCCTAAGACAAGGAACCTGTTTACACGTAAGTCTGCTGCTCTCCAGTGTGGTCTTTGATTTATGTTGTCATGTGTGAAGGGATTTTGTCCTTGGCACAGGCTTGCTGAGCTAAGGGGGGAAAGTGAGGACTAGAAAGATGAACGTAGCAGAAAGAGGTCTTCCAAAAAGTAGAAGCTGGGGGTTGGGAAGCCCAAAGACTAAGAAGCTGACAGAAAATTGTGCAGTGGACTGAAAGAGAGGGAAAGGGAAGACAGGAAAGGTGGCCAATGAGAGGAAGATGCTTTTGAAAATTTGTTCTTCTAAGGGAGCATAGGAACCACTAAGCCCTCCACATATTGATGTAAAGTCGAAGGCTTTCACAGCCAGAATCCCTAGGTTGTTGTGGGTTTTCTGGGCTTTGAGGTGGTGTTCTTTTAGTATTTTCTCCTGATGTTTCGCCTGTATCTGTAGCTGGCATCTTCAGAGGATCAGATCCTTTGAAGATGCCAGTCACAGATGCAGGCGACACATCCAGAGAAAATACTAATAGAACATGGCCTTAAAGCCCAGAAAACCCACAACAACCTCCACATATTGTTGGACTGCAACTCTCAGCATTCCTCATCACTGGCTATGCTAGCTAGTACTGCAGGGGAGCTGCAGTCCCACAAGATTTGGAGGGCCATGTGATCCTCAGTCTAAGGGCAAGAGAGAGACTTTATGTGACTAGCAGGACTTAGGATTGAGGGTTCAGGACAGCTAAGGAAGGCTATGCATGAGAAGGCAGTGGATTCAGCTGAAAAAGAAATACCTGATGAACCATCTGTGATGGTGAAGGGAACAGCACAAGATATTTTGTTGTCTGAAGCCAAGCATACCATCTGTATTCAATGCACATCAATTGATTTATTGACTAGATTTATACTCCACTTTCTTCCAGGATGGCATCCAAGAGGGCTACCAATGTTGAATGGATGCTGGCAATGGGAGAGTGACTCCCAGCACAGCATAGGCAACCAATTAGCTTAGGAGCTGGAGGAGAGGTTGCATGGCATGCTCAGCTTTGTCTTTCAACAGAGACAACCAGCTGGGCAGTACAAGAAGAACAGCCAGAAGAATGCCATCAATAGCAGCTGGTGACTTGGCTTGCACATCAGTGGGGTGGTAATTCCATCCCAAGTTTCGGTCCACATTTTGAAGGTGCTATCCAAAGTGCTGAGCCCTAAACCCTAAATTCACTGAGCACTTTATTTAGATCCTTTAAAGTCTGAACCAAAACTCACAACAGATTCACTTGCCTCATCAGCATCTCCTGCTTCACATGATTGCCACATTCTGTCTAATGGGAGGAAATGAACGGAGGTGAACAAAGGTAAGATCAAACAGAAAGCAACTGTAAAGCAACACAGTGGCCTGGCAAGCAAGCAGATGGGTGGCAAGGTCTAGAGAAAGCAGATAAGTGTCAGGTATTGATTTGAATTAACCAGCCAATTGTATGGCTGCAGGCAGCACTCATAAGTGCTTCACATTATTTATTGTAGTAAACATTAACATTCATCCTGTCAGGTCGTTCAGTACTGTTTCCCTTTGGCAAGTGGAGAGGAGAGACAATGAGATAGCGACTTATCCATGACTTTACGAAAGAGGCAAGCAAGATAGAACTCGATTTATTGTTGCATCTCTGGGTGATTTGTGATGGATGAGAAAAGGTTTTTAATTTCAATTTAACAATAGCAACCACTAAATTACTCCCTACCAGTCTCCCACCAACTATACTGCTGAAATGGACAAGTTGGCATCAAACAGGACTGGATTTTTGTGTGGAAGGGCTGTGAGTTCCAATACACAAAACAAATTCCTGGAATTTTTTAAAATTATAAATGCATTTATCTTTTGTGCCAATCTCTGCTAGTGGCTCTCAGGTTTTTCTGGCAGGAAAATTAAAGTCTACCATACCTGCTACAGATTCAGGGTGGTAGGTTTGAAACCGTATCTGAAACATTCTCCTCACTAGGCCACCTCAGTTGTACTACAGCTAGGTACACTGAAGGTAATATTTTGCAGGGGTCAGAACTGCAGAGGTATAATTAGGTGAATCAATGACAGTTAGTATACCCACCAACATTTCAGAAGTGAAAACTAGGACACACATGGCCAAATAACATCTGATTATGGTCAACATGGCAAACGTTGTTAACGAGGAAGAACAGAGAAGTCGCTTGCTTTTGCCACCTCCCCTCCCCTCTCCTCCCTTCTTGCTGAGTTAATTGAGTGCAAGCTACTTTGGTACTTTGCACTCAGTTTGCAGCAACTGAAGTTAGTAGAGGGGGAAAGTGGAAGGAGGAGAAGAAAGAAACTGGGGCATTTTAAAAGCAGCAGGAAAAGTGGGATGACAGAGAATTAATTGGGACTTTCCCTGCCAAATCAGGACAGCTGGAAGATATGAGTTAGGGACTCAATAGGAAGCCTTAGGGCACAGGAAGGAGGCAAGAGGGAAGTGCCTCACACAGATAAAGAGACAGGAAGTAACACTTCCAGTCCAGAGATGAGATAGTTGTGGTGACAGTGAGCCAATGTTAACATTCTGCTGCTCAAAAGGTACCCAACTGTGAAAGGCCAGTCCACAATCAGCTGGCATAAAAGCAAGGGAAGAGCTGCATGAGGGCAGTTGGAGAGCAGCCAATAGAGATTGCAGTGAGGAATAAAAGAGCCTTTATTCTGGGTGCAGGAGGATAGTTACAGAACAGGACTCCCAAGACCCCTGGCTTTCCGGCTCAGTTCCATGGGGAGAAATTGGCTGAGGCACCTTTCTGCCCCTTTGTGTGGAAAGGAAACATCCAGAGAGATATGCTGCCTGCCATTTGTTAATGTGCTTCAGGGTGTATTTACATGGGCAGCTCATCAGTGCTGGGAAGGGGGGGCAGGCAGTTGCCAGCAACGGGTGTCTCCTTGGCACACACACAGGCAAGTTATTAAAACTTAATTGAGCGGATGGGAACTAGGCGGATAATTAAGCTTCCCAATAACGGGAACTGCTGGACTTCAGGAGGGGAAAGGAGAGGTAGAATCCTGGGTCCAATGCTCTCGCTCTTAAGCCTGGTAGAGAATGAGAAAAGGAGTTGGGGATTAGGGCTTGGATCTATGAAGGATAGTACGGTAGTTCTCAGCAGCGGCCTGGTGGGAACCAGGGAGGTGTGGGAAGCGGGAGAGGGGAGAAGCTAAGAGGAGTTCTTGCTAGCTCAGCTGCTGACACCAGGGAAATGTTATAGCAACCAGTGGATTCTCATTAAGTTTGGACAGGGCCATGTGTAAAAGAAAGATGATTCCTCTTTCTATCCCAACCAGCCGCCACCTGTTTTTTCTGCACCCCCCACCCCATCTTTTTCCACATGGTCCCAACAATCCTGATCCATAAGCCCAACCTTCAGACACAAATATTCTCCTATTTTCCTGAGTGCCTTGGTTCTTCCAGAATAAAGTCCCAACCCAAGCCTGGTGTTTGTCTCAGCTCCAGAGACACCAATTTATCTGCTGATAGTGCTGCTGCAGAGCAATGCTGACTTATCTGACGGGAGGGAAGAAAGCATCTTCCACAAAGTCCCCCCTTTCTACATATGCTCCCTTGGCCCTTTAGACCCGCGGTATTTATGGCCGTCCCATGACTTCACTGAACCTCTGGGGTGTGGAAGATCGGAAGCCGGCTTCAATGGCTCTGTCAGCTCATCTGTCATCCAGACTCTCAGCCTCAAGCAGGATCTGGTAGTTCCAAGTGGTAAGATAATAAATAACACCCCGCTTCCCCATTTCTCCAGTGATCTGCGAAATTGATCATTCATTCCCTGATCAGAGGAAGGCCAGAGAATATACACCAAGGCCAGTAAAATCTTGCTCTCTTTCTTGCAGGGATTAATTCGGAGGGAGTGTTTGCCAAGGTGTAATCCTAGTGCTTGTTTGGAAGAGTGGGATTCATCCCTGGTACTGGATAAGTCATTCTAAATGTGATTATGAACATGTACAAAGTGAAACTTCTTCAGTACTCAGTACTACAGTCAGCTTGGGTAGTTGAGATTATATGTCAGAAGCAGTGGCTTCCAGGGAGCGATGTGTCCCATGGCTGGCCCAAGGTATTTTGCAGCCTGAGGCAAAGAACAAAATGGTGCTTGCTCCTATTTCAGGTACAGAAGCTGACTGGAATAGCACTTGAATCTTCTTTACTATTGATAATGCGTCTGTACTCAGGCCAACAGCCTAGATTGAAGGGAGTTGATCAGCCTGTGTAGTTCCAGTACCCTGCTGCTGGCCCTCCCCCCTGTATCTGCCACCTGAGGTCACTGTCTTACAATAGGACAATCCCTGGCTGCACCCCAGGGCTTCTCTTTCAGAAATTAACAGTGGATCTATCTCACAGGACCAGTGTTGGTAACCCAAACCTCCTGAAGCCAATTCCAGTGTCTGTGATCCAGTTCTCTTTCTTGGATCTCAACTAAATCTCTTCCTCCCAACTATTCCCTATATTGTCTCTTCAGAGTATGGAATAAGGCAGAGAGGGAGTTAGCTAGTTATTACCATGATGTTGAAAAACAGCAAAGATCTTTACACTACAGAATGGTGATGGCAATTATATGGTCCCCTTGTTGTTGGACAGCAACTCCCAGCATTTGTCACCATTGGCTGTGCTGGCTGGGGCTGCTAGAAGTTGCATTCTAACAACATCTGGAAGGCCTCATGATCTCCACCCCTGCTATGGAGAAACAATAGATGAATAGATTAACAGACAGACAGACAGAGCTTCACACTCTTCATATGACAGAGTAGGCTCAATGCAATCTATGAAACAGAAGTGAGCAACCATGGCCCTCTAAGTATTAACTACACTGCAGTTCCTATCATGTCTCTTCATTCTGGCTAGGAGTGATGGGAGTTGCAATCCACTAATATCTGTAGGATCATGCTTTGCCTACTCCTGCTTTGTAGAGAGACAAGTTAGTACACAAGACTAGATGCGATTGAGCAAGACAAGGGCAACTGACCACAGAGGAAAAGTACAAAGAGGGGCAGTGAGGAATGCAGGGGATCCAGAGATATGGGCAGGGGAATATCAGCTCATCAATATGTAGAGGCAGAACTGGCCAAGCTTGGAATCAACATGAGACCCCAGCTCAGCCACATAATTTCATGTGCAGAACAATGCGTGCAGACTACGCTGCGTCACTACTGGGATTTCTAGCCTGCAATCCTGAAGCCCTTGGTGCCAGGCCCACTTGTGCCAGAAGGACTCAACACTGGGCTCAAGTGCAGGGTTAGCTGTTTTGTGTGTTCACCATGGTTCTTTGGGAAGGCTCAGTTTTGGGAAGAAAGGTGGGATACAAATAAATACACTGTAATAATGATAATCACCACTATCATCATGGGTGAGGACAGAATTCGTAGTTTAGGGCTGACCAAAAGGAACAGAGAAGAGATCAAAGCCCTTTTGAGTTACAGCTGCCTACGGCAATGATGAGAAATGAGGAAGGTGAAGGAGCCCAGGGGCTGTGACTAACAAGGTAGGGATGGGATTAAAGGGTGCCCGTGCATGGGAAGTGTACTCCTTAGCAGGCTGGGCAGAAAAAAATTTCATCATGTGCCAGGTTAGACGTGGCACCTGATGGAAAGGCTGCCAACTCTGGTCTTTACTTTCTAGAATCTAGAACCCATCTCTTTCTCATCTAGAGACAGAATAGGACACTCTAAATCTTACTATAACCTGGAATTATATATCCTTTCTCTTTGGGTCAACACTCCCTCTACCTCACGCACACATTTTCCATGTGACTGCCCTGAAGTAGCACGGAGTCCTTTCCAAGCCAATCTGGCTTGTCATGGTGAGACCGTTGGTCTCAAGCATGGCAAACCTGAACCTGAAACACTGCATACCATAAATCTCACTTTGGCCCATCTTTGCCTGATGAAGAAAACTGTCAACTTCAAAAGCTGGCATGATGCATTTTGTGCCACCATAAAACCATAAAACAGATTTTGGATTCTGGTTTTCAGGGCTAACACAGTTACCCCTGTAACTTTTTGAGGAATCAGCTGTGCTAATTCAGACTAAGCATACCTCACAAAGTTGTTGAAAGGATAAAATGGCAAAACCACCATGCCCTCCATCCCTGGAAAGAAGGGTAAGAAACAAGTAAAACTCAAAGTCTTCCACACTCTTCATACACTTCCATAACCCTTCTTAGATGGGTGCCAATAGATCTGAAATCTCACTGACTTTGATACAACACTGAGTTCCACAGCACCCTGACAATAAAATATCTAAATGCAGCTGGGAATCCATTTTCAGGTCTTACAGAAAAGGATGCCACAACTGATGATTATTAGTAGGTGAGAGACATAGAGGGTCTTTGCTAATAATCCCAAGGCTTCCAATAGATCCTTCCCAAAAACTGACTGTGAGCCTAAAACATCAAACCTTCCACATCATCCCTCCAGCCCTATGTTAATCTCTTGTTAAATTTGTCCCTTGCTCCCCTCTTTCTGTTGTCACCTCAGAGCATTTACATACAAACTGCCATATAGACTTTTGGGGACAAGGGTTTATCTTTTGCCTGTGGTGGCCTACAAAGTGCCTGCAGGCAAAGATCTTCCTATTCAATCAGGCTTTTGATTACTGAGTGGCTGCTGAGGACAGGGCTTTCAATGGTTGAGTGCTCTGCTTTTTAATATTTGTATTTTCTAATAATTGTGCTTTTAAAGCAGTTTTTAACCTTAACTGTGTTGTAATGCTTTAGGTGGTTTAGTTGCATTTTAAGACTGTAATTGATTGGGTTTTTATTTCTAAGCTGTTTTTAAATCAGAAGCCCCCTTAGGTCCTCATTCTGGAAGGAAAAAAGGATAGAAATAAAATCAATAAATATAAATGATCTTACAGTAATCTTACAGTAATCTTATGGGGAGGGGGAAGACAGCCCCAGGATAAGCCTACAATATTCTGGAACTGAAATGTTACATAGAAATCTGATGACATACCACATTTTCTACTCCTGTTCTGATGCCATGGATGGCATCCAGCAGAATCCAGACAAAAAGAGAGGCAGTCATTTGGCCCAAGGAAACAAACCCTTCAAGGGAGCCAGCCTTATCCAACGCCAACATTCCAGTATGAATTTCTGAAGACCAGATATGCGCACACACAAAGAGAGACTTTGATTTTCAGCAGGATGCTACAATCCTAAAATTACTATCTCCAAAGTCAGAATTCCACATCCATAAGCTGAATGTAAACAAAATTACGCAGCAAATGCTTGCCATCTAAGCATGTCAGAATGCCTTCCAAAAACAAGACCTGAGCAGCGCACTAGAAGAAATGTTCTTCTGGGAAGCACAGGGTAAAGTTCTCATTCATACTAGGCACAAAAGGGCAATTCTGTTTCCTAGGAAAATGTTCCATATCTTCCTCCTACATATTTTTCTTAAAACCTTAACTTTGCCATTCTCTTTCTCCCTCCTCTGTCCCCTTTTCTAATTGCAGCTTCTGCTTACTTGGCACCAACAGGCCCCACTCCAGTCCTCACTGTCTCCTTTTTGGGTGCCTCTCTTCCTCATCCCCAAAGCTCACAATACTTTTTGCCCTGTTCCCTTCAAGATAATACTACAAAAAGCTTTCAAAACCATCCAGATGTCAGGGATCTAGTTCTCTCCCCTCTTTGATGGTGCCACTCTGCTGCCCTCATTTTTGGGAAGTTTGGAGTGTGAGGAAAAGGTACACAGGGACAGTTTTTGGGAGACTTGTCTTTAAAATCAAACCTACTTCCCCAGGTGTGATTTCAAGGCTTGTCCATCTCTTAAGCCACCTGGAAGTGATTTCCAGTTGGAAACAAGAGAAAATCCCATCTTATCATGAAGTACACACAACAGAGTAGGGAAACTTTGCTCCCCAGATGGTTTTTGGACCATAGCTCCCATAAAGCATTACCACTGGCTGCCCTGATTGAGACTTCTGGAAGCCCCATACATCTGGAAGGTCAAAGTGTCCCCACCTCTCCCCCACAGCTATATGGAAAAACCCTATTACCCATTATATGGGGCAAGTCTGCATCAAGGTGTTTTTAGTATGAGGGAACCTAGAGTGTAGGGGAAATATCAAGTCAAACCAGAGAGTATGGAAACCAGGGCCTTTAAGGAAAAGTGGCTGGAGGAGTTCTTTGAGGGAAAAGGGCAAAAGAGGCTCAGTATGATGGTGCTGGGAGCAGAGGCCTAGCCTCCTGAGAGCTTGTCATGGATGTGCACAACTCACCCGAGAGTGGTCATGGTGACAATTGTGTACCAGAAAGCAGCAGGGATGCTGGTGAAGTTGGTCTCCTTAGTGCCCTTCTCAGCATAGAACATAACAGTAGCAAAGATGATGATGGCCATGGTGAGGGAGAAGAGGAGGAAGCCCAACTCTGAGGCACAGCTCTTGAGAGTGTAGCCCAGGATCCTCAGTCCTTGCGAGTGGCGGGAGAACTTGAAGATACGGAAGACCCGGAAGACCCTCAGTGTCACAAAGGCCCCACTGACGTTTTCATTTTCTGGCATCACCAGCCCAATGTAGTAAGGCATGATGGCCACCACATCGATGATACTCATCACACTCTTCATGAACTTGAATCGGCTCGGAGCTGCAAAGAGCCGCATGAGATACTCAAAGGTGAAGATGAGAACACAGGCGGTGTCCATGCAGAAGAAAGCATTGGGGAAACGTTCTCCGCAGGGTTTGTTCCCCTTCCTTCCAGGAGGCGGCCGGCATGGGATAGTCTCTACCACGTTGGCAATGACCGACACAGCAATGAAGAATCCAGTCACATAATAGAAGACCAGAGCCATGGTGCTTGTGTGGGGGTTCTCAAATGCTCTCCAAAGCCGTTGACGGAATGTGCTGTCTGGTGGCAAAGCTGTGTCGGTGGCAATCTCAGCCTCTTCATCCTCTGCAAGGCGTTCTGCATTCTCTTTTTTGCGGTCCCGGTACTCCTCCAAGCAGCAGTCACCGATGAGCTCTGGGATGATGCCATAGAAGGATAGCTCTTCATCAAAGGCCTGGATGCACTCATGGCGGGGGTAGTGGAGCCTCCCCGTGCGGTAAAAGTTGAGGATGTGGCGGAACATTTCTGGATCACGATCAAAGAAGTACTCTGTGCTGTCTTCATCATAGAAGAATTCCTTCTCTGAGCTGCCCAACAGGGTATCTGGATAACGGTCCAAGGTATTCTTCCAAGTCTGGAAGCGTCTCCCACTGACATTGACCACCAAGATTTCATCAGTGCGGCGTTTCTTGTCAGGAGGAGGCTTGGGCATTGGCTTCTTGGCCAGTGGGAGCCAGCCCACAGCCGCTGCTCGGGCAAAGGGCAGCCACGCTGCCACTCCTGCAGCCATCTTGCACCAAGTTTGTAGAAAATAAAAATTTTTACAAAGAAGTTGTCACCATCCAAACCCAACTGTGTTCCCAACTGGCACAAGACTTTCTGGTGAACAGGGATTGTCCAAAGGATGCCTTGGAAGGCTTTATCTGTAGGCTGTTACTTCACCAGTTGCGACCAAGAATCAGAAAATCAGAGGGCCCCAGCAGGGGCATGGCTATCCAACCTAGTTCTGCCTCAGGCATGAAAATCCAGATATATGCACATGTTATCCCAACGAGGAAGGATATTTTTATCCCCTCAACCCCTCTCTTCCCAGGACAATAATATCCAAGCTCTTTTCAATGGGAGGTTAACAAGTCCAGATGTAGCTAAAGGTCTCCCAACCAAAGAACATCCATCTTTTTATCCGAGTTAATTAAGATCTTGCCCGGAAAATACTATGATGAATTTTAAGGGTTGTGAGCAGAGGTCAAACGAAGATAATGGAAATGCCAGTGATGCTCTTCATAACCCCTCGTGCCATTGCCAGGTGAACTAGTCCATGTGGCTCTGTGCAACATGAAGAGGAGCAGAAGATCCTCTCTCGAGATCTTTCAACAATATCCTCCTGTATTCCTTGGCTGTTCTTTCTCTTCAGATTTTTCCTTCCCAGTTGCGGGGAGAGGGGGAGAGAGAAAAGAGAGAACACAGATGGGAAGGTACAACAGGGAAAAGGGAAAAAGGAGACTCAGTTGATTGGGTCACTGTTACAGAAGCAGATCACACATTGCTGTAGGAATGGGAAGGAGAAGGGAAAGAGACATAGACAGAGAGAAAGGAAAACCTATGAGAGATAGGCAACAGCAAGCAATGAGGCTTCAATTGTTGGAACAAATGTGGCAGTCCTGAAGTTATAAACTAGCCAAGTTTCTAAAGCAGAAGATTAGAAAAACTGAGCAAAATGATATAATCTGAGTGGTACTGCAGCCCAGGGACACTAGGCTGGGAATGACAGCTTCTCTGTTTCTAAAAGGAAACAGAAATCTAGAAGCTGAGCAAGATACTGGGACCTAAGATTCCTGTGAAGAATTGGGGTATGGGAGGGCAGCTGGGAATTGGCTCTCCCAGGGTAATCCTCTTGCCTTTATTCAGCCATGGGTTGCTGGAAAAGCTAGGAGAACTTATTTCAGGGTGGGAAAGAAGCCATAGGGGACATTTAAGGGAAGCTAAGAGATGACAGTTAACCATTTTGCCTGGGAGTTGTGGAAAGCAGAGATTTAGTCAGGAAGGCATTTGAGGAAGCCAGTGAGATGCTGCTTGTTTAAAGATGCCCAGGATAGGAGAAGGTTTCCCCCTCCTGCAGATAAGTGGACCAACACCAAACAAAGGGAGTGGGAGAAAGGAGAGAGAGAGAGAGAGAGAACTTGTCAAGAAATGCCACCAGGGTCCAAACAAACTTTCCCATTAACCCTTTGTCTCTGAGATTGTCCAGCACGGAAACCTTTCAAGAGCTCCTCTTTGGGGCCCGAAACGGGGAGAAGATGCCCAAAGGCACAGACAGACGCGAACAACTTGCTTTTCGAAACAAAAATGGAAAAACACTCACCCATTCCAAATCGGAGAGAGATTCAGAGTAGGGATTGGGAAAGGAAGGAGGCAGGGAGGGCGGTAGAGAGGAAAGAAGGAAGGAACGGAGGAAAAGAAGGAAGTTAAGGAGGTGGAAAGGGCACGTCTTGGAAGGGAGGGGGAGATTTGGGAAGGGGCGAGGGGGCTCCGTCCGGGGCGAGAGAAGCAAAACCCGTCGGGTGCCTGGGGCGATGTGGGTGGCGGGAGGGGGGGCTGATCGCGGTCCTCTTACCCCCTGGGTGCTGTTGGGTCCCTCCGGGAAATGTCCAGCAGGAGCAGCGGCGGAGCGACAGCGTGGGCTCGGGAGCGGGTGTCCAGATGGGATTGCGGAGTGGCGGCGGCGGCGGCGCCGGGCGGCGGCGGCGGCTGCTCGTGGTGGTGGTGCTGGTGGTGCTGCTGCTCCCCGCGGGTGGGCGAGAGAGCTCCGCTTGCCCCCGGTGGCGCCGATCCTCATCGCTCCCTCCGGCTCGCCCATCCGCCGTTGCCGCGCTCCCTCCCGGCGCGGCGCGCCCGCGATCCTCCCGCCTGCCCGCCCGCCCGTCTGGGTGCGCGCGTGTGCGTGTGTGTGTGGTGTGCGTGTGTGAGCTGCATTCGGCAGGGAGGGGGCCGAGCGAGGGGTTGGCAGCCACGAGTGGCTGCATCGCAGGCGGCGGAGGCGCGCACCCCAGGCAGCGCACGGGCCGGCCGGGGACCAGCACGGGAGGGGAGGGGATGGGGAGGGAGGGGAGACGCAGGCAGGCGGGGAGGAGGGAGAGGCGCTCGGACCGAGGGGCGGAAAGGCAGGAAAAGGGTGGGATCCAGGCTGGAAGGGAGAGAGAGAGAGAGAGAGGCGGATCGACAGAGGAGTTCAACAGGAGACCCCAGAAAGAAGGATGGAGGAGGAATTGGGGACGGGTGGCAGCAGGAGGAAGAGGCAAGGGCCAGGAGGCGAGATCGCTGGGCTGGAGCACGCAGGAAAGAAGGAGCGAGGCGCCCGGGAGGAGAAGGCGAGCGGAGGAAGGCAGCGGCGGGAAAGAGCGGGGTAGGGGCCAGAGCAGGCGAGGAGGAGCTGGGCGGGAGGGTCGCGGGGGCTGGAGGGGCTGGCAGAGCGGAAGGGGGAGAGCAACGGGCAGGCAAGGGGCCGAAAGAGGGAGACAGGCGTCTTTTCCGCACTAGCCTGTTATAGCGCGATGATTCCACTTGCAAGATCCTCTGGAATCCTGGGGTTTGCATTTTCGGGAGGGGCCGGCCGGCCCCTCCCGAAAATGCAAACCCCAGGATTCCAGAGGATCTTGCAAGTGGAATCATCGCGCTATAACAGGCTAGTGCGGAAATGGCCCCGGGAGGGAGAGAGGAGCGGAGGGAAAACGAGAGGGGCGCGTGGAGGTATGTCTGGGAAGGAGGAGGACACCGTGGGCGGGAGGGAAAACGGGCTAAAGATCGGGGGCTTCTTCCAGCCCCGAGGAACCAAAAAGGAGCTTTCCAGGCCGGGAGGAGCCCTCCAGGACCAACGGTGTGCGGAGGCAGCACGGCGATTTTCTCCCCCCGCCCCCGATTTGTACTCATCCCCCGGCAAGGCTGGAGCCTGAGCCGGGATTCTGCTCCTGGGGCGCTTGGAGCGTGGCGCGCAGGGGTGCTTTCCACGAATGGACCTCCGTTGGAATTTCAAATTTGGTGCCACTCGGGATTAGAAAGGGGAAAGCAGGGAGAAGAGGAGGAGAAGATCAGCGAGAGGAGGGGCAAACGCTTCTTAATGAGCCACAGTTACCTCGCTCCTTCTGCACCCCGTTTTTGCCCTCCTGGGTCTGCAGCCTTCTCCCCTTTTTCTCTTTTTTAAGGAGCATCCCGGTCAGAGCTCCCTCTGCGGAGATTTGGGGTACCACGGCCTGCAGCACAGCGTGTCTGTACTGAAAGAAAGGCGGCTAGGCTGATTTTCCTCTTGCTCCCTGACATGCTCGTTTCTCACTTGCAAGAAGTTTCATGGGCTTTTCCAGGGCTGAGAGTGTGTGACGCGTCCAAGGACGCCCAGTGGGTTTCCTTGGCTGAGCAAGGAATGGAATCCTGGTCTCCAGGGTCGTAGTCCAACGCTCAAACCACTACAGGCTGTCTGTCTGTCTCTGTCTCTCTCTCTCTGGCCATTTCCGCACTAGCCTGTTATAGCGCGATGATTCCACTTTCAACCTCCTCTGGAATCCTGGGGTTTGCAGTTTCGGGAGGGGCCAGCCGGCCCCTCCCGAAACTGCAAACCCCAGGATTCCAGAGGAGGTTGAAAGTGGAATCATCGCGCTATAACAGGCTAGTGCGGAAATGGACTCTCTCTCTCACACACACACACATACACAGAAGGAAAGAAAGATTTAAACCTGCTGCTTCTTCACCCACACACAATTCGAACCAGCGCAATCAATAAGAACGCTGACTGCATATACTGTCCCAGAGTCATTACGACCTGAACAAACAATACGAATTGGCATTAGATAACAAACAACAATTATTCTTGTTGCTCTGCTCTGTTTTATGGCCATGGCGAGGTTTCTGTGATGTTAAAGTGTGCTGTTCTATTGGTCTGATGTTTATAATTGATGCATGTTTCTCTGAGGGCCCTCTGACAGAAATAGCTCTCTGCAAACAAAATCAATCAATAATGTATCGCCACCAATGAACATCACACATTACAGCATAACAGTTGCCAAAAAAAAAAAAAAGAAGAAGAAGAAGAAGAGGAAAAAAGGCCAGAACCCCTGTCCCAAGAAGAGAACAGCATGGTGGATGCACTCTGGTTCTCTGAACTCACTGACAACATGGATTAGAATTCATGCATCAATGTCAAACTCACAACTACTAAGACTGCCACCTTTAAAACACCAACCATCTCTGATGCCTTTGACAGGTACAAAGCAGCTAAATAAAATGAAAGCATTGTTCTCTTACCACTACCCCTCCATGGAAAGAAAAGCTGCATTTCAACACATGGGCCAAGGAGATGCCTATATGGTTTAGAAGAACCAGAACACTTTTATTCCACCTGGTAACTATTTATTTCCTTTTAAACAGAATCCAACACACTGCAACATCCCACCACAAATGGCTAAGTTTTGGAGAGACGCATTTAATTGAGACTGACTCTGACAGCAGTGATCTGTTCTTGTCAGATTAGCTGCTCAGCTGCAGTTATTGTTCCGTGTTTTTTTAATCTGTCAGTGTTCCAAGATTAATTAACCAAAATCTTTTTTTAAAAAAGACATGGGACAAGGAACAAGGTTGAAGTTGGTTTCTCATTCTGAGTTGGATGTGAGGATGTTATTTGAGTCTAACCCATCCTTCTTTTTATTTATAATTGCCATCTTCTACTATCTTTCATCCATGTGCGATTTTCAAAATTGGCTTCATAGGGTGGCAAGACCTATTTTTTATTTTGAAAAGTTATCTGGTTGTGCTACTATGCACCATGGGGTGTTTAGGAGATGTTTTTTCCATGGGTGCAGGGACATTCAAACCTCATGTCTTTATTCACCTGAGTGATTTAGCTGTGGTTTGAATTTGCATGCAAATAAGGATCTGGGAACAAAGAACCAGCTTCAGCCTTGTGGCCAATGAAGAAAAAAGCTAAGCAAGACTAACATGAAGGGTCTTACCCCCATTTGGGCATAGACACAGGTCCTTCATGTGTATCTCTTTGTCACCCCAACAGCACATTTGCCAGGGGGACCAACCTGGGTTCAAGGGAACTGGGTTAATCTATTCCCCGGGGAAATTTCTGTTGGCCCACACCTGTCAAAGCCTACATCACAAAAGGAGAATAGCTTATTTGTACTTGTTTCTGTTCAAGTAGAGAGATAAGAGGTTGGCACAAGGGGATAAGGGGATGGACACTGGAATGTGCTGGGCAGATCACAGAGCCAGAGAAATGGAGATGGTGGAAAAGATAAAGAACAACATTGCCAAGCCCAGAAGCTATGAGATCTGGTTATAAAAGCTTCAGATTGTCAGCAGAATCTGAGGCACAGATGGTATACTTTAGCAAGAACATTAATAAATAGTAACAACAACAACACTAATTAACATGCAATTTTTAGAAAAACCCACTGAATATTCAAATTGTTTCACATTCTCTGCAATTCTGGCTCAGACTAGCCCTGATAGGTAGGACTGCGTTATTTTCCTCACATTGGCACTGAGAGAATGGTGATTTACCTAAGACCACTTTGAGTGCCTGTGGTTTAATTTCTCAGATCTGTGTTTTTTTAGGGGAGGGTTCTCCTGGGGGCTGCAAGAGGCACAAGATTGGTCCCCAAGAGCTACATCCATTCAGTGCCAATGCCAGGCTATTTTGCAGTATAGGTAGGACTAACTACTTGCCCCCACTTCCAAAATTTGCTAACTTCAGTTTTCAAAAACTTGGCTTGTAGAAAAAAAGAATGAAAAGCACCAAACTCAAAACTGCTGAGATTATTTTAAATTGCAAAAAATAAAGAATGTGACAATTTTTGATTAGCTTTCTCAAATACAGAAGAAAATTGGTACTGTCCCCGCCCCTCTCTCTCTCAGGTCTATGCCCTAGGCAGTTACCTTGTTGGCCTTATGATAGCACAGGCTATCATCCATCCCATGGGTAGCACCATCCTCTTCACATCTCTTGAGATACTGTGCCAAACTACTTTGCCTCAAGAGCAGCTGAGCTTTGGGAACATAGATATCTGGCACTCTCATGTAAATAGTGGGAACTGTGGATTCTCCAGATGTTGCAGGGCTACAGCTCCCAACATCCCTGGTCATGCTAACTGGGGCCAGTGATAATTAGAAACCAACAACATTTGGAGAATAATCAATTCCCCCACCTCTGTTTTCAGTTCAGCTACTGCTATGAGGAGCCTGAGGACAGGATCAAAATTCAAAATGACCTGGATAGATTGGAGAGCTGGGCCAAGGCAAACAAAATGAAATTCAACAGAGAGAAGTGTAAGGTCTTACACTTAGGTAGAAAAAATGGAATACAGAAATATAGGATGGGGGGCACATGGTTGGATAGCAGTACGTGTGAAAGGGATCTAGGAGTCTTCATAGATCACAAGCTGAACATGAGTCAGCAGTGTGATGCGGCAGCCAAGAAAGCCAATGCAATTCTTGGCTGCATCAATAGGAGTATGGTGTCTAGATCGAGAGAGGTACTGGTACCACTCTACTCTGCTTTGGTTAGACCCCATCTTGAATACTGTGTCCAGTTCTGGGCACCCCAATTCAAGAGGGATATTGACAAGCTGGAGCAGGTCCAGAGGAGGGCGACCAAAATGGTGAGAGGCCTGGAAGCCATGCCCTATGAGGATAGACTTAGAGAGCTGGGTATGTTTAGTCTGCAGAAGAGAAGGTTAAGAGGGGACATGATAGCCATGTTTAAATATTTGAAGGGATGCCACGTAGAGGAGGGAGAGGGCTTGTTTTCTGCTGCTCCAGAGACCAGGACAAGGAGCAATGAATTCAAGCTGCAGGAAAGGAGATTCCACCTGAACCTCAGGAAGAACTTCCTGACGGTCAGAGCTGTCCAGCAGTGGAAGATGCTGTGATGGAGTCTCCTTCTTTGTAGGTTTTTCAGCAGAGGCTTGATGGCCATCTGTCGGGAGTGCTTTGAGGGTGTTCCTGCATGGCAGGGGGTTGGACTGGATGGCCCCTGTGGTCTCTTCCAACTCTACATTTCTATGATTCTATGATTCTATCTGTGGAAGGCCAGCAAGGAAAAGCCGCAGGTACACATTTTGAAAGTGTTCTCATTTAACGCATGCATTATATGGCTAAAAGATGGTGTGAGACCCACAACATGGCAAGTACCACAGAAAGTAATCCAGATGTAGCATTTGTGGACAGAAACTAAATTTTAAAACGATATCTATGCTTCTGCACCATGAAGAAACTGGTTTTCCTCTCACCAGTGGTATCATAAAATGAAGGCTGGAGATTGGCTATACGGACAGATTACATTTTCAAAAGGAAATTAGAAGGCATTAAATTCAGGGTGACTGATTTTTCATGCAGTGGTTTTTTTTAGCGATCTTCCCCCACTACACTTTGGGTACAACCAGCCGATTTAACTGCGAAAACCTTCCTTGGGTTGTACCGCCTCATGCTTTGAGAAATGCCATTTCTGCACTCCACTGTCACAGTTCTCTTATTCCACTTTCAACTTCCTGTGGAATTCTGGGGTTTGTAGTTTCCTGAGGCCCAAGAGCTCTCTGGCTGAGAATTCTAAAGGCCCCTCCCTAGACTGCAAACCCCAGGATTCCACAGCATGTTGAAAGTGGAATAATGGCACTATAGTGCAGAGGTGGCCAAAGTGGGGATGGGTGTTTTTTTGAATGCCACATGAGTAGAGTAAGAAGAGAGAATGACACCCACTGCATGTTTTCTTTGAATGTGTGTTGGGGTGTCTCTCTCTACTTTTATGGGAAAGAACAGTCAATCAGGCGCTTGCTTTCCTTCCACCTGCAACTCAAAGGGGTACAGGCCAGGGAAAGAAAACGTTTACCACTCCATCCTCAGGACTGTACAAACTGGCCCTGAGATCAAGGAATGGCGGTGGCCATAGCAAAAATCAAGGACAAGGGCATGTGCCAAAAGCAGTGTGTCTCTATGCTGGACTCTTGGGGATGATGGGCTAGGCTGGAACAGCAAAAGGACGTATCATCTCCAAAGACAGGCAGCCATGCAGAGGCTGCAAGCCACGTGCTCCTCACTCTCAGCCATGAGAAGGGATTCTTCTGTGGCTTCAGAGAGAACCAGACGATGCCAAAAAGACCGTCTCGCCTGGCCCGGTCATTGCAGAAACCTGGATGGATCTTCTTCTACGCAAAGCCTGGAGTCCTTTTTTCTGCTGCGAACCAACGCGCTCCGACCTCCTCACCAACCCAACACCAGCACAGGCTGCCACTACAGTAGGGTTGCTTTCAGGATGAGGCCCCTGCCTGGTCTCTTCCCTCTCTAAGGCCATTTCCGCACTAGCCTGTTATAGCGCGATGATTCCACTTTCAACATCCTCTGGAATCCTGGGGTTTGCAGTTTCGGGAGCGGCCTTTGAAGGGGCTCGCCCTGCATAAACGACCAGGTGAGGAAGTGAATGCTACTCGCTTACTCTCTCCTCTGCTCCCCATACTTCAGTTTTGTGAGATGCATCGGAGGAGGAAGCCCTTGAAACAACCACCATTACGGCCATTTCTGCACTACCCTCTTGTAGCGTATTATTCCACTTTCACATCCTGTGGAATCCTGGGGTTTGCAGTTTAAGGAGGAGCCTTTAGAAATCTCAGCCAGAGAGCTCTTGAGCCTCAGTAAACTACAAACCCCAGAATTCCACAGGAGGTTGGAAGTGGAATAATAGCATTATAACAAGTGTAGGGCAGAAATGGTCAAAACAAGACCCTCTCACCGTGAAGTGGAACAATACCAGGGGCTCCTTATGTCCAGCTTCCTCAATCTGGTGTTTTCTGTGGTTCTGGGCCACAATTCCCATTATCCTCAGCAGGAGAGTATCCATATAGGTGTTGCAGTCCAACACACCTGGGGGGAAGCAAGTCAAGGAAGACTAAAATTTCTTCATTTGGGGGTGTCTGCAGACCAACTTACACACTGGTGGTGGAGGCTATGTTTACAAAGCAGAAGGTCCTGGGCTCAATTCTCAGTGCCTTTAGTTTAAAAAGTCAAGTGATGGATGATGGGAAAGAACTCTGCCTGAAACCTCAGAGAGCTGCTGCCAGTCAGATTAGACTGGACCCTTTAGATGGACTAATACTCTCAAGTTAGTATATGGTAGCTTCTCTTGTTCCTCTCTAAAAGCAATGGTTTAAAAATGGGTGGCACTCCAGATGTTGGACTGCAACACTCAGCATTCCCCCCTCATCAGCTGTCTGTGGCCACTGGGAATTGCTGACTGATAACATCTGGAGGGCTGCACTGGTTTAATGCCGGAAGGAATCCATCTACACATTTAAGCTCTGCTTGACCGCCAGAAATCAACAGGTAAAGAATTTTCACTCTCAGCCTGGGAGGAAAAGCAGTGATTTTGATTTCTGCTTCCTGTACATCTCTTTAAAGGCCCAGAGAGTCCTGACAATTTAAAACAGTGGCTAGCCTAGGTCTTCAATGGGCTAAAAATTTAGAGCACAGGTGGGCAATTGTGGAGGGAGGAAGGGCTATTCCCCACCCACCCACCATCAGAAGGTTGCACTGATGTGTTTTGGTGCATTGAAATGACCTAATGACCTAATGTCACTTCCAGCTGCCATTTTTGTTGGTTTTCAGACTCTTTTTTTCCCTAGGAGATTGGGGGGCTTGGCGGGGGGCCAAAAGCTAAACTGTTGCATTTGCAGTCTGGAGTATTTCTGACCAGTTCTTTTTTAGGGAGGGGGAAACTGGCTGAAAATCAGTGCAATTTTTTAAAAAAAAATTAAGGGGAGACTGGAGGCTTTGGAGGCCTTCAGGCACTTTGCGGCCCCAAGGGGTACATGTGGCCAAAATACTTTGCCCATCCCTGAGTTACAGAGTCACTAGTTGGCCAGGAAATGATAGTTTGTAGGCCTGGTTTATAAGCCTTTCACTTAGGGGTGGGTAATATGTGTCCTCACCTCCAGGAACCCATTTGCACTACAGAATTGTAGTACTGTATTATTATTCCACTTTAGTGGCTATGGTTCCATCCTACGGAATCCTGGGATCTGTAGTTCAGGAAGGTACTAGAGCTCTTCCCTAGGAGTTCTAAATGCCCTTCCCCTTAGAATTACAGAATCTTAAGAGTTGGGTGGGACCACAAGAGCCATCTAGTCCTTCCTCCTGCCAGGCAAGAACACATAAAGCACTCTGGAAAATGTTATCTTACACATGCATAAGTTTCTCTACAGAAGCAGTTGGGCATTTTGGTCTGATGAGGAACATCTGCACTCAGTTCAAGGTTGGAAAAGTAGAGTTGTGCATTTAGATGCACATTGCACAAGAAAGTGCATTGAAATTTGCACATGGATGTGCACTAAACATTTGGTTGTACATTTGGCTGCACTTTTGGCACTGTGGTGCACAACAATGTCATTCAACACAAGGGTTTCATAATATGCACATGAGATGCATATAAGATCTATACTCTCAGTGCCAGGATTCCAAGGGATGGAGCCTACAGCAGCTAAAGTGGAATCACAGCGCTATTAATTTTGTAATGTGAAGAGGTTCCCAGTGTTTGGAGCTGCAACATCTGTTAACCCTAGCTAATGGCAAAAGATCATGAGAGTTGTGCTCCATCGATAACTGGAAATCCACACCCTATGCTTTAAAAAAGAAACCTATGTGTGAAGGATTTCATGCCGAGCAAAGGAACCCCAACCTCATCCCCATCATGAGTTGATGTCTGCAGGTCGTCAGGCTACTGTAAAAGGCACAAGATCAGGAGTTGCTTAAAAAGTTGGTAATTCTAAACATTACCAATTTTTAAAGTAACCCCTGATCCTTTCACAGGAGCCTGATGATCTGCAGACATTAGCACATGATGAGGATGGTAACTCTAAACAACCCTAAAGTTGGCAACTGTGAACACAGAGAGCCAGTGTGGTGTAGGAGTTGAGTATTGAGTTTGAATCCTTGCTCACCCACAGTCACATTGGGCAAGTCACATTGTCTCAGCCTCAGACGAAGGCAAAGGCAATCCCCCTCTGAACAAAACTTGCAAAGAAAACTCCATGATAGGTTCGCCTTAGGATTGACATAAGTCAGAAAGGATGAAAGCACACCACCAGCACCACAAAATCTAAACACAAGCCTCAACATGAACAAACAAAAAAGGAAGAGCTTGTCTGACAAGAACTGAACTTCCACCCCCAAACTGAGTAACATCAGAAGCAACAGTGGAATCAAGTATTCCAGTCTGGTACAAAATTAGAACAGTCACATTTTCCTAACATACAAACACATAATGTTGAGGATTGTTAAGAATAATTTTAGAACATATTCACAAGATGTCCATATGAAAAAAAAACCTCTGATTACTTAGATGCTTGCCCACTAACAAACAGATCTGGAATGTATCCACTTAATTCAGCTAAGATCAAGTTCAGAGATGGTCACAGAACCCATATTCAGCTTTCCACAAAATCTTGATAAGGGGCCAATCTGTAAGCAGGCTGACACAGTCTACACAAATCTATGTAACAGGGCACCTTTGGGTAAGTAAGGAATTTGGGACAGGGAGGAAAACATCTCAGCAAAAATAAGCTATGTTTCAAACTGCATGGATAGGTAATAAAAAACGCACCATACTAACAATACTGCAGTTCCCCAGTGAGGGTAATGGTATTGAGTTCTCAAGGTAGTCAACTTCAAAATGTAATTCAAAGAAATATTATAAATCAGGAGAACAAATATAAGATTTCCATGAGACGCAATCTGGGAGTTAGGTTTTCACAAACATGGGAATATCAATACTTCGAGTTCAAGTTATCTGAAGGAACTCCTCCTTGCAGTTTTTAACTGTTTTATAGAACTGTCCCAAGATATTTTTGGCAGCCTGAGTGAAATAACAAGATGTCTATCCATTGCCGTGTAGAAAAGGTGGTCAGGCTAGCAGCTGAATTTTTATTTCAGCACTGGCAACTGGACAGCACTGTCTAATGCAAATATGCAGAAGCTCAAGAGGGCCAAATTCAATTTCAGACAATTTACTGAGGGCTACATTAAGGGTGGAAGGCAGGGTCAAAGGCAAAAACGTTGGATCAGAAATAACAGTGTATTTTAGTTTAAAGCTCTTCAGTAAAATGTAGGAGAGGCATATCAATATTTTAAAATAGAAGAGCAGATATCAAAAAACAAAATTTGGGAAACCATCAGTTTTTTACAGCTCTTTCAAACATCAAGTTTGTTTCTATCCTATGGAATCATGAGATTTGTAGTTTCATAGGTTACTCAAAATTCTCTGCCAGAGAGTTCTACTGCCTCCTCCTAAAACTACAAATCCCAGAATTTAAGAGGAACCCTGGGAGAAAGGTGGGGTATAAATTCAATAATAAAAATATGAGAAAGTCATAGCAGGTGAAGTGGGATCAAAGTACTATAATTGGGTAATATGAAGGAGACCTTGGAAAAGGGATTGTGGTCACCTAGGGTATCCCAGAAGGTTGGATTAGGACTTTAAGAGGGCCAGATTTGGTCTCAGGGACAGATCACTACTGCACCTCAGATCTGTAACTACCTTCTGCCTAACTAACTGCAAAGCCAACTCTGCCTTTTAGTTTTTCAGTTATATTCAGTTCAGACAAGTTATGTAATTATTTTGCCCCAGGCAAAAACTCCACAGAAAAGCATCTCCAGCAGTAGGGAGCACGTTGGCTATTCCTGTAGTGTTGGGTGGTACCTCTTTTCCTTAGTACAGAATACCAGAGTTCCATCTTCAACTTTCTTCTGAAGCACAGAGATATTTATTAAGACCTACATGCACTGGAAGCAGGTCTTTAGCAGGAGGATAGAAGAAACCTCCAGATGATCTGAATTATAACTCCCATTATATCTGTCATTGGCCATACTGGCTAAGTCTTCCGTGAATTGAAGCCCAATACATCTGGAGGGCCAAACATTCCCTGCCCCTGCTTGAGCTTTGGCAGCAATATTCAAGCAATGTTCCTCATATTATATCCACATCTGTATTAATTCACAGCTCTTTTCTGTCAAAATTCAAGCCACTCAGAAGATTCCTGCCTCCTTTCCTGCCTCTGAAGGCTCTTAGACCTTCTCAGAAGCTGTGTGGTAGTTTGGCATATTCAGCAGGTGAAGCTTTTCATGACATGAGAGAAAAATCACACAGAAGGGCTTTACTTGCTTGATTTTTGTGATTTATGCTGTTGATTAAAGTACAGGAACAGAACTGGTCAAGCCGTCCACTTTTGTCACCAGCAACCACTACAATGACTTTGCTGATGTCCAACCTCAGCAGAAAAAATGTGGATCATCTGAATTCTGTCAACTAAACAAAGCTGAAGTCATTGAGTGATCCAGTCTACCCACAAATCATGAGAGTCCCAAATAATGGATTTTGTGCCAAACTGCCTGCCCTGGCACACTGAGTCATCACTGCTAGCTTCTTCAGATCCCATAGTGTAAGCACTAAATATACCAGATTTGCCTCCTTTTATTCTGTGAGAGCTCCTGTACCTACACCGGGCAAAATATCATATAGAAATTAAGGAGATGAAACTTTTCTGACACAGATATAATATATCTAACATGGAAAAAGTTATTTCCCCCCTTTTTGCATGTTGGGCATGCAAATAATGTGCATATAATCAGTTAAGACTGATTATATGCACATTATTTTATTATTGTATGAAAATTAAATTATATTGGTCTTTGATTTAGCATCATATTGAGATTTTAAAAGGTTATAAAATACTAATGGATCTGCTAAAGGTACTTTTGAGTTATTTAAAAGGCTGTGTAGAAATGTCTGATTTAGAGATGATTATTAATGTGCTGACAGCAGGCGAAATTTTTACTGCATTACATTCAAAGTAGAGTATTGCCTATTTCTTGTCAGATTATGTTTTTTAAAAGATTTGGGATGCGGAGGTTGCTATTTGAGGAAAATTGACTGACTATATAAAAACAAGTGAGACTCAAATGTCTCAAAATGGTACTGAGAAATGTTTTTTTTTTTGGTCACATTTTAGAATTATAAACTTCAGGATCGTAGCTGACCACACTATTTGTTTTTGTAAATTTGATTTCAGAATTTATGCGTGAGAAGGATGACATGATGCGTTGTGCATTTTTATCACCCTCATTTTAATTTTTAAAAGCTATAAAAATAATGATTCAACAAGTACACAACATTTAAGACTGCCAATCACATTTTGCAGCAGCAGTATGAGGCAAATGGTACCTATGAAAGAATGGCTGGTTTTTGCTCCTTTAAGATTACAAAATCTACAATGGAGCATGACAGTAAGCAAAACCAAAGGCACAACAGTGAATGGTATTTATATACCAAAAAACTGAAAAAAAGGAGAATACTCATGACAAAAGCCATTACGTTTTGATCTGAGCAATGAATTTGCCATGGAAATAAACTCCTTGAGTTTCAAACAACACAACTGGCCACAGAATTCTTTCTGTAGCTTTTGTCCATACTAAGTTAGGCCAAGGTGATGTGGGGGGCAACCATTGTCCCCCCAAATGTCTTAGGCCAGACCTGCTATTAGCTCTGTGCAGCATGGCCAATGCTAAGACACAGTGTGAAGTATAAGCCCCTAAACATCTGGAAGGCCAGAAGTCCCTCAAACTTGATTAAAGTAGCTGAACAATTCAGAGTTTGTCATCATAGTCATCCTGCACTAATCCTCAAATGTCTACTTTGTTTGTTTATGCTCTGCCTTTGAATACTGGCCTAGGATTCTCTGCTGGCCCGTCTGATTCATTAGCTTCCACTTGAGCTGGGGAACTCCTCACAAAGCCTGACTGATGGGCTACACCACTAGCCATTCCAGCAGCCGAACAGCAGGCCCCACCATCTGATTTCTCCCCCCGTATCCCTCCTCTTGAGCTGGACATTCCAGCATGAATCAACCTCTGAATCAGCAATGAGGGAACAACCAGCACTTAGCAGCGATCAATACAGGCTCTGGCTAAGAGCTGTTCATTACACTGGCCAAAAGCCAACCCCTCCCTCCCATTTCCAAGGCTGGCATACAACCAAAGGCAACCCTCCCCCCTGCAAAAAAAGAGAGGCAGAGAAACAAGAACAACCACCACAACCATAGCCACAACAACAGCTATTAGGAGATGCTGGCTGAGTCAGGGAAGGTGGCCTCATCAAGGTTAGAGACGTGCTAATCTAGAATACAGGATTGCCATTCTTTGAAGAAATGTTACAGTCAGATCCCTACCAAGACCATAGACCTTGCTTAATAGGCATGAAAATGAACAATGTGATTTGGGATCAACAAGGTGGTTTGGTCTTTAGGTGGTGTTTGGCATCTCCATGCAGAGTGGAGATGAAACCACATTTATGGTGAATGTATGCAGTCAGTTTGCAGAGGATGTGGCTATGGTGCTTAGCTCATGATCTTTTGTTTAAACAACATGCAACCAAATGAAGAGGCAGAGAGAACTATGTTACTTCAGTTAGTTGAGGGATCTTGTGTTTGTGTTCTTAAAAATTTTCCCTCTTTGTTGGTTCTGCCCTTAGATAGTGGGGCTCAGACACCAGATGATATTAATGACATAGCCAAGCCTTGTGTGTGCGTGGGGAGGGATGAACTATTGTAGGAGAGGTCCACCAGAATACCCTTTCCCAAGACTCCCTCTAAAACCTGGTTGGTCCTAATTCCTTTATTCTGATCCAGTAGTAGCTCTGCTTAGGTTTTTATAGGTTGAGTGAAAGAACTCTGCACATGGCCACAGATATTTTTCTACATTTCAACTTTCCACATTGCTGCAGTCAGCCCTAGCACTGAAAACGGATGCCCTAGGTTAGCCCCTGGTACAACTTCAAGACCTGGATTGAAGGGCATCCAGATATCTACCAGGAGCAGAGGGAAAGATGACAAGTGGTTTGCATTAGAGAGGGCCCTCACAGATGAAGAGATTTCTCTTTCTCTCCCTTGTTCCCAGCAATTCCACTTAATTTTGGCTAAGGGTCGATGATGAAGGCCTAAAAAAATGAATGCCGAGTTCCAGCTGGTACAGATGAGAAGAGACAATTTCTGACTGACACGGGTCAGTCCGAAGGCCAGAAACAACACTGTGAAGGGAGCACAGAAACACACTTTCAAATTAACCTATGACAAAACTTGCACAATATGGCCAGTCGTCCTAAGCCCAAACAGCACTCTGGACCAGTGTCTGGACTGCCTTCAGTGGCAGCTCAACATAGAATGTATGAGAAAAATGCAACTTGGAACTTGGATGACTTACACTAGATTCTGATTTGTCTCACCTCTCCCATCACCAGCAGTAAAAATCTAACACAATACCCCAAACTTGCTGCTTGAGATGAGTGCCTCCCCGATTTAATTGGGCAGCTGGCTCTGCCAGATGGGGCTGGCAAAAGGCATTCTTGTCTGTATCCATAAGCAAAAATGGATTCAGGAGCAACAGTTCCATATTTGAACCTCTTGGCTTCAAAAAGAAATGAAATCCCTTCCAACACAGACTGAAAGATCTTCCAAGATCTCCCATATATCTAATCAATTATATTAGTGGGGATGGAAGAAATGTTCAAAAATACTCAAAATACAATTGAAAAACATATTTCTTGAGTGCTGAGACACCCTGATGAGAAAAATCCTACACTGATTAAAATTTTCTCAGTTTAGGACTTATTCTGCACAAACTTTGTGCATGGTTGTTTTGCACAGAAAGTGGCATTGTCCAGAGAATACTATTTCTGGACAGAAACATTATTTTCCACACAGAAAATGCTGTTTCTGGTGCAGAAAATGCTGTCACTGATATTTATTCTAAACCAAAATTTGCATGTGGTTGTTTTTTGAAGAAAATACATCATTTTCTGAGCATGTTATATTCTGTGCAAAACCACTACATATGAAACTGCAAATAGTCTTCAAAACTATGAAGGTTTTTTTTTTCCAAGTGGGAAGAAAATTGCTACAATTACTTGCTTCTTCCTTTCAAGAGAAAATTAGTGAAAACATACAGGTCTTTCTACACTACATTGTTATAGTGCTATTATTCCATTTTCAACATGTTGTAGAATTCTGGGGTTTGTAGTCTCCTGAGGCCAAAGAGCTCTCCAGCTGAGAATTCTAAAGACCCCTCCCTAGACTGCAAACCCCAGGATTCCACAGGATGTTGAAAGTGGAATAATAATGCTATAAGAGTATAGTGTGGAAGGGCCCTACATCCTGACAAACTAGCATAAGAGAATAACTTCTTCATGCATGGATTATGCTTCAGTATTTTCATTCTCATTCACTCCTGCATTCCTTCAAGACTCTACTGCCTGGACAGGATCAGACAGTGGGAAAGGAATGCTGGATGTTACTGCTGGTTCTCACTGTGATACTGTATGTCCATTTTTAGCAGTGGATTGAGGACATCTTTGTGGGGGCTGCTACTCCCTCACAAATGCAGATGTCCTCTGTCCAGTGCTAGAAATGAAAAAGAGAAGCAAGGATGGTGTAGCAGCTTGAGTGATAGACTAGAGGAGAACTGGGTTTGAATTCCAGCTCAGCCATGAAGACATCCTGGGTAACCTCAGGTGGGTGCAGGTCCCATTCTGTCAGCATCAGAGGAATTAAAGGCAAAGCTGCTCTGAACACATCCTGCCAAGAAAACTCTCCTGATAGGGTCGCCATAGGTCAGAGTAGAAACAAACCATTTGAGGAGAGGTTACCCTAGCCCAAAACGTTGAGATGATCTCCCCCAGCAGTTTCAGGTAAATGCTAAAGAGCTTGGGGCAAAATGGAACCCAGCAGCATTCCAGTTACTAGAGATGGGAGGCATACAGCCCTTCAGTTGTTGGACGCAACTTCCACAACCCCTCACTATGGGCGATCCTAGCTAAAGATGATGGAAGTTGCAGTTGAACAACATCTTGAGGGCCACATGTTCCTTGCCATTGTAAGCATATATAGCCTTGGAGACTACGGGAATGGATTTGGTTCTTGTGATGTCTTCTTGGACAAATGCTGTGCCACCCTTGCTGTTGTTGCACTCTCTTCTCTAGAAATCATCTAGGCAACCTTCCCCTTTGTGCTCTTATTCTCCAACCCACTCAAAGCACTCCCACCTTCCCAAAATAGGACTGAGCTGAAGCAAGCCCCTTCCCCCCGCCATTCACTCCTCCCAATTCTTCTACAAAGAGGCAGAATCCTTCTTTCCCATCCTGCCATGCCTACGTCAACTTTCAATTAGCTGAGGGTCTGTGACAGCCACCGCTCTTTAATCTGTATCTTTCAAAGCCAGACTCAGCGACAGGTGGGTGACAGTGACCCTGATATGTCAGTGCTTGGGAGAGATGCGCCCCAGAAAAACAACCCGCAAAGAGAGAAGGCTTATTACCACCCACCTCCAACCCCCACCCTGAATTACTCTCCCTCCTAGAGAACATAAAAATGTACACCTGTAGAGAAAGAAAGACAGAACAGGGTTGCAGCTCTCTCATGGATCCCATGTTTTTCATCTGGAGCAACTGGGAATCCTGCAAGTCTGCATCCTCCATCTTTCGGAGATGAAAACCAGGACACATGTAGTCAAGCAACATCAGAGTGTGGTCAAGATGGCAAAAATCATTACTGAGGAAGAACACGTAAGCTAGGAGTGGCCGCAGCAGTTCATCTGAGAAGGGCAAGATTTTGCCCTGTTTCTCTCCTGCTTCTTGAGTTAACTGAGTACAAACTACTTTTCCCAACTATTTTTGAACTCGGTTTGCAGCAACTGAAGTAAGCTGATAACAAAGGGGGAAGGTGGAAGGAGGAGAGGGAAACTGGAACATTTTAAACTGACAAAAATAGGATGACGTAGGATTAACTGGGACTGTCCCTGCCAAACTGGGATAGTTGGAGGATATGTGAACCTCCAGATGGGTTGAAGTGCAACTCTCAGTCAGCCCCCAGGCAACATAGCCAGTGGTAATGAATACTGGGAACTGCAGTCCAACAACATCTAGGAGGCTATATGATCCCTCATGTTTGATGTACAAGAAATGTGTCTGATAGGCAACAGCCTGGCCTAAATACCCTGAAGGTATGAGATCCTAATTTTAGAAGTTAAGCAGCATCAGGCCTGGTTAATACTTAGATGGGAGACTGCCAGGGAATACCATGTGTTCTTTGCATAAGAAAAAAACTATGAAATTCATGGGGTGACCATAAGTTGATGGGCAACTTGAAGCTGCATGAAGGTAGGTAAGACTCTATTTGATATCTGCTGATAGAATTGACATTCCTGGGAGCTCTCCACCATTAAGTCCCCCATCCAGGGCTGTAAATTAAGGAGGGATGCAGGAAATAGAGATTTCCAGGGGGAGTCTCAAGAAAGATTAAAGGATATGCTCAAGATTACACTGAAAAAAAGAAGGGAAAAAAGCAGGACTGTCATCACTTTTTAAAAATACCTCTGTAATAACTATAGCAAAGCTATCAACACAAATCAAAACAGCCTCCTTTTAAGCAAAAAGGATGTATACTTTTTGACAGGAAGAGCTAGCAACATAGGCCCATTTACATTGTTTATAACAGTCACTTGATGCATACAGAAAATCAGTGAGAGGCAGAAATCTAAGCATTTCTAAGGGATAAGCCAGACATAGGAATGGTTCCAAAACTCTGAACAGTCAGGCATCTGCAGAAGGTTCCCATCTGAGCAGATCACCATTTGATAAAGAGTCTCCAGGGCCTGACCTACCTCTTTACCACTGCAAACTACTTTTTCAATCACAGGATGGCAAGTTACTTTCTAAAAGCAGTCGGTTGCAGTAATTAGTTATGCCCAAAAAGTAATTTGTTGGCATTTTGGATACTTAATTTTTTAAGTTGCTCTTTTTTTTCTTTATTATTCAGAAGTACCTAAGACAGTTACTTTTTAGAAAAATATCAGAATAACATGAGCCACTGGCTTTTGGTACAAAATACAGGTAATTGGTGAGGCCTCACACATTCTTTGACAGTGAACAATAAGCATACCCTCCAACACTTCGCAGAGAAAGCTGCGACATTTGTGGCCAAGCAACATCAGAGTGTGGTCAAGATGCTAAACATTATTAATGAGGAGGGGCACACAAACTAGGAAAGACTGCAGCAGTTTGGTTTTGTCTGAGCCTACAGGAAAGAGACTCCACTCCCTCTTCTCCTCGTTCCCCCTGTTAAGTTAATTGGATCAAAACCACTCTTGCACTTTAAACTTAGTTTGCAGTAATTGAAGTAAACTGAGGACAAAGGGGGAAAGTGAAAGGAGAAGAGACAAACTGGGACATTTTAAAAGCAGATGAGAAAGTGGGAAGACAGAGAATTAATCAGGACTGTTCCAGCCAAACTGGAAGGTATGAGTAAGTAACGGTTGCAGTTACATCACAAAAGCAATGAAGTCACCCATCATTATTTTGAATTCATAAAGTAACTTAGTTATGCCTTTGTTACTGCAAAAATGTAATTACTAATTAAATACAAGCTGATTCTTTGTAGTAAGTTCCTTCAAAGCTCTGTAGTCACTTACCACAATCTGTTTCAGAAAATAGTGATGATAATGAGGAGCAGTCAATGCCACTGTGGACTGGCTCATGTGGGGTTATCTGCCTGCTTGGTGAGCTGGTGGCTTTCATTAGAGTGGCTGGAGAAGGAGTCTTGGTGGTACCAAGGGAGAGATTCATTGAGGGAGGGAGGACAGGCCTTGATGTTATCTTGCCTGACCATCCAAAAGCACCTGAAAGTGACCTTGTGTTATTTAAACAACAAATCATGGTGAGCAATCACTGGTCTCCCTTTTCTAAGGGCTGAGGAGACCAAAGATGAGACAAGTTGCTTTTTGGAATACAACTCCCAGAATGACCAGCCACAACAGAGATGCAGGGAGCTGAAGACTTCCCTAATACTTTCCCCCACGGTCTGGAAAAATCACACTATTAAGACTCCTTTGTAGTTGAGCCTCCTCATGTCTGATCCATCAGAAGCATACTCAATGATCCAGCACTAAGAAATATCAAAACAGGTACTGTTGATGAGCTGGAATAAGGCCTATCATATACATACTTGAAGTAAGCACACAGATGGCAATTCTCAGTATACGTTGTGCTTCTAAGGGTCTTCCAAGGGTCTTCCTTTTTTTTTCATATATGCAGTCAGCCCTCCACATTTGCGGATTCTGTAACAATGGATTCAACCAACCACTGCTTGAAAATATTATTTTAAAAAAGATCCAAAAAACAAATGTTGGTTTTGCCATTTATATACAAGATACCATTTTACTACACCATTCTACATAATGGGACTTGAGCATCCATTAATTTTCGTATCCATGGAGTGTCCTGCAACCAAACCCTAAGTGCCCACTGTATGTTACAGTGATAATGTATGGGGAAAGTAACTTGCCTTCCCCATTGAAGTCCCTACCAGTAAGCAAAATTAGGGAACAACCTTCCTACTAGGGCTGCTAGATCTCTCAAGGCTAGGCCCCGAGGCTCCAGGTTTCATGGAGTATTTCCAAACAGGAGATGAAGGTGTGAATTCTCCAGTTTTAATGGTGTCGGCTCCAGGCAAAAGGAAAGGACTGTGTGCAAATATCCAGCTCAGCTACTAAAACAGTAGCTTGCTACTATTTGGATTAAATGATTTGTTGCTGAAACCTGCAAAGATTCTCCAGAGGTTTTGTATCTTTATTTAAATAGCTTCTTTCTTCCTCGCCAGCTGTTGTAGCATCACGGTTCACCCCCTGCTCTCCTCTGACCCCACCTTCTGCCTAAAAGTAAGTAGGCTAGATTGAATGCTCCTTATCGTATCTTCCTAAGTAAATGAGAAGAATGCTGATACCATTTCACCTTGCTCTGGGCCTAGTCCCTTGAGCTAAGAGTTCTTTCTTAATTTACAACAGGAAAATATGTTTTTGCGTGTGTGTTTGAATGATAAGCTGTCACCAACTGTGGTTGGTACTTAATGCATAATGCTAATTATGAGCCCCAGCGGCCATCCCTGGGGCTCACAAATATCCATCCATCCATCCATCCATCCATCCATCCATCCATCCATATGCTCCCTTTCTTCCAGAGTGGGACCCACAGTAGCTTATGGCCTGAAATAATCCTGAACCAGCCGCTCTCTACTACACAGAAATGTTGAGCCCTCTCTGCCTTTAAAACAGTTCAAGGATGCCTGCTGGTACAACCCCTAGCCATGCTGGCTGGCGATTCTGAGAGCTGTAGACACAAAAAATAATTTTTACAAGTACCCATGGAAAAACAACAACCTATTTCCAAAACCAATAATTCTAGGCCACCATAGAGGCTCTCCCTCTTGTTTTCCAGCTTCAAAAACTCAGGCTGAGAGGAAAGAAAAATATTCTCTTACATACTCAGATTTACTCTGGTCATTGCTGGATCACATGTCCTTAGTTGAGTACTGGCCTCTAATACATCCTGACTTCACTGTGGTCTCTGTCATACTACACAATTATAGCACTATGAATCTACTTCAACTGCTGTGGTTTCATCCTGTGGAACCTTGGGGTTTGTAATTTGGTGGTGCACTGGCGCATTCAGGGATGATTTCTAAAAACTTCACAGAACTACAAATTCTAAGATTCCACCAGATCAGTGGTTCTTCATCTTTCCTTCACCAGAGACCCCTTGTAAATATAATTTGTTCCTAGGGTCTCTCTTAACCAGCCAGGATATTTAGTTCCTTAAATTTGGGGTTTCACTCATTTTCCAGGACGAATGGCAACCCTACTTGGACCCCTGTGAGGGCTCTACAAACCCCCAGTGGTCCATGGACCCCAGATAAAGCATTAGATGGAACCAACTAGCTGAAGTGGAATCACAGTGTTATTACTGTGGTAATGTAAATGACCTCTGGCTCCAGAATGCTCCCTCTTAAAATTTCAGGAAAAAGCAGGCTGTAGAAAACATTTTCAAAAGTTAGTCTCTCTCTCATGGGCCCTCTCAGGCTCTCCCTCACCAAGTCACATTACTATGCAAGATCCAGAGGGAATGGCTATCCTTCCCACAGGAAAGAGTGGGAAGGAGGTCAACTGGCCAAGACCACCTCAGAGTTTGTTGCAGCTGCCAGAGCTTTTTTACCCCCCTTCCACATGGCCATTGCTACCAAATGCACTGTGGGAAGACTACCAGGAGACAGAAGAACCAGAGAAGGGAAGATCACCTCAGTCCTTGATTTTCCACTCACCTGCAAAGGGTCTTTTATCTGAGACAGACCCTAAATGAATTGCTGTGTTTTATATCATGTAATGCTATCTTATTAATCTATCTTTACGTCACTCCCAAGCTGCCTAGGAAGAATTTATAGCCCGAAAGATGGCTATAAATATTTGTAATTAAGAAGTCCCAATAAAGAATAAAATTAATCCATATGAACTGTAATGCATAAATTTTCTGTTGTGTTGGCAGGGGAGAGCCAAAACTAAGAAATAAACAGCACCACATTCCAGATGCTGAGTATAAGTGGGAAAAACAATTACAGACCCAACACTGTTTGGATTAAAATCCTTACTCTGGGCCATCAGCAACATTGAAGTATTTATGCCTCTTGGATCTTTCTCTCTCTCTCTCTTCTCTCCATGCGGTGAGGGTAAGATACACAGACAACATCCTTGTTTTCTGCCAGACCCAGCATCAGAGACAAAATCTTAATGTTCAGTTCTTTGATTGGTTTCCTGGTGAGAAGGATAGAATTCTTGGTAACATACCCTCCAACATTTCAGAGATGAAAATCAGGATACATGGCCAAGCAACATCACAGCGTGATGGTGGCAAAAGATGGCAAAAGCTATTAATGAGGAAGAACACACAAATTAGAAGAGAACTCTGATTTTGCCTGAGCCTACTGGGAAGAGCAAGCTTCCACCCATTTCTGTCCTTTCCTCCCTGCTGAGTTAATTGAGGGCAAACTACTTTTACACTTTCATCTCAGTTTGAAACAACCAAAGCAAACTGGGAACAAAGGGAGAAAGTGGGAAGAAGAAAAACTGTGGTATTTTAAATGCAGATGAACAAGTGGTATGACGGGTTATTAACTGGGATTGTCTCTGCCAAGCTGAGTCAGTTGAAGGTTATGCTGGAGGGCCAGCGGCTGACCTAGTGCAGCAAACAAAATACCAGAACCAGAGCTGGAAGAGACCGCAAGGGCCGTCCACTCCAATGCCCTGCCATGCAACAATACACAATCCAAGCATTCTCACAGAGGAATCCATCTTCTTTTTAAAAACCTCCAAAGAAGGTGACTCTACCACACTCCAAGGCAGCGTATTCTACTGTCAAACTGCTCTTGCCATCAGGAAGTTATTTCTCATGTTTAGATGGAATCTCTTTTCTTGAAGTTTGAAGCCATTGCTCCATGTCCTACTCTCTGGAACAGCAGAAAACAGGCTTGCCTCATCTTCCATATGGTATCTCTTCAAATATTTAAACATAGCCATCATATTGCCTCTTAACCTTCTCTTCTCCAGGCTAAACATATTCTGTTCCCAAAGGTGATCCTCACAGGGCATGTTTTCCAGGCCTTCAACCATTTTGGTTGCCCTCCTCTTGAACACGTTCCAATTTAACCTGCCTCAACTGTGGTGCCAAGAACTGGACACAATATTCCAGGTGGGGTCTGACCAAAGCAGAATAGAGTGGTACTGTCACTTCCCTTGACTTAAGACACTCTTATTGATGCAGCCCAGAACTGCACTGGTTTTTTTAGCTGCTGCATCACACTACTGACTCATGTTCAACTTGTGGTCTCCTAAGACTCCTAGATACCTTTCACATGTACTGTGGTCAATCAGGTGTCACCCATCTTATACCTGTGCATTTCATTTTTTCTGCCCAAGTGGTAGTACCTTACACTTCTCCCTGTTGAAATTAATTTTATTAGTTTTGGCCCAGTTCTCTAATCTGTTAATAATATTAAAGTGCAAATATAATGTAAATGACAGCAAAACAAACTAAGTCTGCCTCATCTTAACAGTGCAGTGACACTAACCAGAGAAATACAGAATCACTTGCCATTGTTATTTAAAAGACCAAAAAAATAAATAAATACAGGGGTGTATAGACCAGAAATCTGTATCAAGTTGCTGAGAAAAACAGTGGAAGAGGCCATAAGGAAAAAGGAATCAGGTCAATTGGCAACCCTAGCACAGGTTCTCCATTTGCTGAAAAGAGGTAGATCTTGCAGCCAGGTATTTCAGAAAGAACCTAAATTAACTAATGTAATTTTCCTTTCTTAGCCACCACCATCTCCTGTAAGCCAGCAGGGTCTCTTTTACACTACACAGTTATAGTAGGATGATTCCTCTATATCTGCCGTGGCAATATCCTATGGAATTCTAGGCTTGTGTAGTGCACAAGACCCAGTGTTGTGTGGTGATTTGAGCATTGGATTAGGACTCTGGGAGACCAGGGGTTGAGTCCCTAGGGATTCAGCTATGGAAATTCACTGGATGATCTTGGACAGGTCACACTTTCTCAGCCTCAGAGGAAAGAACCATCTCTGAACAAATCTTGCCATCACCATAAGTCAGAAATGTCTTCACTACACACAACATTTTAGTGATGTGAAGGCTCCAACATGGTGTCGGAGTCTGATTGTTGGACTGGGGCTTTGGGAGATCAGAGTTCAAACCAGGGTTCAGCCTTGGAAACACACTGAGGTTATGTTGGATTTGTATTTGAACTTTTGTTATCATTTTTGTATTTAACTGTCTCCTAAAGCTGTTATATAATGCCTTTAATCTGATGGTTTGTTTTTGAATGTTTGTATTTGCCATAGTTTAAACTGTATTCGCTTTCAACACAAATGGTTAACCACCTTAGGTACCATATTGGGAGAAATTAAATAATAAATAAATAATAGCTGTCCTGCGGACCACGTATGATGGCATAACATTAGAAAGTCAAAGCTCCATATTGTTAAACTCAAAACCTTGCAAGTTTAAAATATAATGTGTTAAACCAGGGATGTCCTATCTCAGTTGCAGCAACACAGCTGATAATTCAAACAAAACCAACTGAGTAGCTCCCAGCTCATGACTTACTTTTATTCAGTAAGCACAAGGTCAAAAATAAAGTCCAACAGAATTCAAAGGCAAATGAGTCTAAAGTCAGTTAGAATAATCCAGAATCAGACAGATATTTCAGCAACACATCCAGCAAACAGAGAGGTTAGATAAGCTCTGACAACTCCTGGAAGGGGAAGGGTGGCAGCTATATAGGTCAGCAGCTTAATGCAACTGTTGCCTGATTAATTGTTGCCAGTTATAAATTCTCTGAGATCAGCATAGGTTTTTTCTTTGTTGTCTGTGCAAGGCAAAGGTGGGTACTGGCAAGTTATCTTCTGTGTCTGAAGGGGCAGGACTCTCTGCTGGAGCTGGCACTGCCCCCTGTTCTATTTGTAGCACTGTAACCTCTTCTTATACAGCTGATCCTGGCATGTTCCCTGTTTCAGAGTCCATGTTCCGGAAGCAGGACATGACAAGGAGAACCACTGACTAGCCCTGGTTCAATAAGTAATTAAACTATAGCTCTCAACATCTGCATATACTCCAACATTTCATAAACAAAAATCAGGATGTGTGTGGCCAAGCAACATCAGAGTGTGACCAAGATGCCAAAAATTATTAATAAGGAATAAAAGACAAGTTAGGAGAGGCTGTAGCAGTTTGCTTTTGCCCAAGCCTATAGGGAAGGGCAAGATTCTACCCTCTCCTCTCTCCCCTGTTGAGTTAATTGAGCACAAACTACTTCTACACTTTGAACTCAGTTTGCAGTATCTGAAATAAGCTGAGGACAAAGGCAGAAATTGGGAGGAGGAATAAAAAAATTAGATATTTTAAAAGCAGCTGAAAAATGGGGGCTACAGAGGATTAAACAGGAATTTTCCTGCCAAATTGGATAGTTGGAAAGTATGCATCCTTCTCCATTAGCTGGGCTGATGGGAACCTGGGCCCAACAAAGTCTGGAAGACCACAATTTCACCAGCCCCTATTTCTGAAATAATAGCTAAGATCTCTATCTCTTGTTTGTGCAGAAAAAAAGAGGGAGATAAATTTTAAACCATAAAGAACATTACCATTGGAGAAGATGGGAGTGAAAGTTACCTTAAAATTAAAATCTCAGCTTATTTAGCATGCTCACACATTAATTTTGATCCAACCATCCTATTTAACCTGCTTGGGGACAACAGTGTTTTTGCAAGGCTCCCATCCACTTCAATGGAGATGACTTAAACTCTAAAGGCCAGATTTCTTACCTGAATCTGCTCCCGGAAGCAGCCCTTTTGCCTTACATCATGCTAGTGGCTGCCAGTCTTCAGTCTGCACGCAGTAACTCAACCAGGCCAGGCCAGAGGCCTCCTCCAATAGCAGACTTCTGTCTTCAGTAAACGCCTTGTGCCCCACCTTTTCTTACAGATTGATTGACATCCTGGCTTAATCGATAGAGAATCTACAGACAAGGAAAGCTGGAATTGTGCCTGTTTTTCAGCAGCACTTAATGTATTTAGGAGTAAAGAAATCAACAGGGCAATATTCTCACAGCCTTCCCGCCCCTCCACTCCCCAGTAATTCCCTCATTGCTAACTTAAGGCAACAAGGGGACTTGAAGCTTCCACATACAAACATCAAGTTCAAAAAGGGGACCTTTGGCTTTTGTCAAGGAAGTACAGTGAGGAAAATGGAAGAGAACTAATTTTTTCACTGTTCGCAATCCTCATCCAATATATTATTGAGCAAAGATTGCCTGCCGCCTTTCTTCTGGCTCCTGTACCTGGAGCACAGCAATGGAGAATGTATGTGAGTTGCCCCGTATTGTTGAACTCTTGGCTAGACTTGATAGGAGTCGCAGTACGGCAACATTTGGAGCTCCATGTCTCCCATCCCTTCAGTATAGTTGTGAGAGAGGCAATGGACACCACTGCAGCTTTCCCTTATTATGACATCCCCCAAGCTTCACCTGTGAAATTTCTGCTTGTGGTGCAACACCTGTTGGAGAAGGGGAATGCTGATATTCCTAGGAATGCCTCTGCATACAAAGCTGGAATTTCTCAGTTCATCTCACTTTTTCTGCTTGGATCCCTGGGTGACTGTGAAGAGGCCTAGAGCTTCATCTCTCTTTGGGCTGATGCTCTTTTTAAATACCTAGTCCAGAGGGTTTCCATGGCTGAGTAGGGACTTAACATTGGCCTCCAAGAGTCCCAGTCCAACACTCAAATTGCCAGGCTAAACTGGCTCCAGGCTGGTAGTAGCATATATAAGTACCGGACTGGAGTTAGTGTGGTGTAGTCATTTGAGTGTTGCACTATACTTCTAAAAGAGTTCCAGTTCAGCCATGGAAACCCACTAAGTCACCCTAGGCAAGCCACACTCTCTCAGCCTAAGAGGAAAGTAGTAGTAAACCTCCTCTGAAGAAATCTTGCCAAGAATACACTAGGATAAGACCACCACAAGTTGGAGTTGATGTGAAGGTGTATAACAAGTACCAGCCTGATATGCAGAAATTTACAGACTGTGGAAAATTGCAGTTTGACTACAATTCCCAGAATCTCCTGGAGTTATTAAAACTCTGGAAATCACATATTTCCACACTAGAAGAGAGGAATATTTCCCCAGAAAGTGGATGACTCAGAGGTCCACCCACAATGCCAGTGCCTCCATAAAACAGTGGGGAATTATTAGCTCAAAGGGGAGGCCTGTGAGTGGGGTAACCTTACAGGATTTTTTATACCTATCCATACTGGCGCTAATGCGGGGACACCAGTATGAGATTAAAAGTATGTTTTGCTTTATTGGGGGAATATCACAATCATACACAAGATCCAAGCAGTCTCACAACCACACAAGGCTAACCGAAGGAAAGGAGGGGAAAATTGGACAGAAAGAATTTAGAGCAAAGTGGGTGATATTTCCCTATCTTGCAGAGAAGGGATGAAGTGATGTGGCTCAGACTACAAATGTAGGTAGTACAAGAAAGGAAATCAGAGTGACAGCCTATGTGCAGAGAACTACAAGTTATCTGGCTCAGACCCAGGGTTTAAATACCCTGTTTCTGCTCTGAAGGGGAAGGTGTTAATGGCTCTTTGGCAGACAATGGGGCCAGAATGGACTAATGGCTTAAGCATTAGGTGACAAAGCACTGATGTGAATCATGATATCTCCTTAATGGCTGGGCAGGTAAGGAAACAAAGGAGGATTCTGGTGGGAAGAAGAAGCGGGTCGAAGACAATCAGTTGCTCTGTTGAGGAAGTTTCAGGTGCTACTAGTTCTGAAGGTCATTGAAGGAACATTTGCAAGGTCATTAACACCAGAGCTTCCTTGACTATGACCTGGTCATGCCCTGATGTCCCATCTGACCTATTTTTGCACGTATTCAGCCCATCCTCTTAGCCAGCACAGTTTCTCAACCATAGCAGTATATAATTTATATTTCATTCCAATTAAATGATATTTGCCAGTTATATCACATCATGGAGTGGGGGTGTATGGCATGGTAACAAGAAGAGAAGAAGCCTCATGTGTTGAATTTCAGCATATAGGTTTGCTTGAAAAAAATGTAGGGATCCTGGCAGAAAGAATGGTAGCACACAATATAAGGGTGATTGATTGGTAAGGCTGCAAATATTCCTCATCCATTTCTGTTCCCAGTAGCTTATTCTATAGAAATCAGCAGGGTTTCCTGCTGCTATGAAAGACTTCACTTGCTGATTTCTGCATATCACATTCTGTTAAAAAAAGTACCCATACAGGCTCAGTTTCTGGCACTTTGAATACAGAGTTTTTCCCCCCTTTGGTTAATTGGCAACCCGATGATGGATGAGGCAACAGGAACCAGTGCTAATCAGCAGGGCCTCTGTGTCCAATTCTGATGTGTGTGGGGATGCTCTAGAAGCATCTAAGTCTGTGTGACTCATAAGTGGTGCATATCTACCAATATTTCACAAATAAAAACTGGGACACAGGTGGCCAGACAACATCAGTGTGTGTACAAGGTGGGAAAATTTACTAGGGTGTAAGAACATATAAACTACCTGCGCCTACTGGGAAATACAAGATTCCACCCCTTCTCTTCTTTCTCCTCTGCTGAGTTATCTGAGTGGAAACGGCTCTGGCAAACTCAACTCAGCTTGCACCAGTGGAAGTAAGCTGGGGACAAAGGGGAAACGTGGTATGAGAGTAGAGAGAAGCTGATACATTTTAAACACAGCTGAAGAAGTGGGATGACAGAGGATTAATTTGGACTTTCCCTATCAAACTGTGACGGTTGAAATTTATGGTGGTTGTCCATAGCCTGGTTCCTGTCCCTGCTGGATTTCCAGAAAAGAAAAAAGAAATTGTTAAGTGAATAACACAAATATGGTTCCTGGCACAGTGGAAGAAAATAACCTGTCTCTTACACCAGACATTTTGGAAACCACTGACCTAAGTTAAATTACTAAGGCTGTACCATCCTGCTTACATATTTACTAGCAAAACGTCTAATATTATAGTGAGTGGGTGCCTTTTGCTTGCCACTGTCATTTTTTAAGTGGAGGGTATTTACAATGGGCTTTCAAAATAATAGGGCAATAGCAGCAATAACAAGAATAATGGGGGGTGCGGCCTTTAAATATGCAAGTTTTCCTTTGTGCCTGTAGTGGCATATCCCCCTCTCAGTTGTACTGTGCCACTGTTCTCAATGTCACATCATGAGTTCCCAGTGACTGTGAATTGGCTTTGCCATCTCCTAACAAGATACTGTGCAGAGGTTTAGATTTCCCACTGCAATGGCTGGCTATGCGATTTTCTGTCCCTTCCCTTCAGTGCTTGCTACTTACTTGATTAAAATATGGGTATACTGCCCTATAGCAAAGAATCGTGGCACACAGACAAAATCATATGAAAACAGCTTAGAACAATTTAAATTTAAAGCACTGAGGAATAAAGTAGTTATTATGTGCCTTCAAATTATTTTTGAGTTATGGCGACTCCAAGGCAAACTTATCAGGGGGTTTCCTGGCACAATTTCTTCAGAAAGGGTTTGCCATTGCCTTCCTCTGACGTTGAGAGAATGAAACATGCCCAAGTACACTCAGTGGGTTCCCATGGCTGAGCAAGTCCTAGTGCAACACTTAAACCACCACACCACACTTGCTCTCTTGAGGAATAAGGCAAACACTTTGAAATCACATTCAACCATTTGACAATCAGAACATTAAGCAATGTAACAATTACAACAGCTACAAATCTATACAGATTTGGACAAAACTATTAGACTTCAAAGGCTGAATTAAAAGCCATCTTTTTAACCTGGTGCTAGAAAGAAGCCAGTACTGGCACCAATCAGGTATAACACAACAGAGGTGCTGTTTAGCACGCCTATCTAATATAAGAGATACCCAGCTATTGTGACCACCATACAAGCTAGTAGTAATTATTCTCAATTCCTTATTGCACAGTACCAGTCGGTTGTTTCCACAACATTTTAATGACTGTAGTGAGCCCTCCACATCTGCAGGTTTCACTTCTGCGGATTTGATTATTCACAGATTATTTGCTGTCATTTCTGCTGCCTCCCTAGGCCATTTTTAATAGGGACTGCAAGCCTCGTGAGACTCAGAAATTGCGAACAAGGCTAGTAAGTTCCTATTAAATATGGTGTGGGGCAGCAGTGGAGGTGGCAGTACACCCCACCAGCCACTTCTGCCAGAACCCTGACGCCTCAAAGGAATCCACGGTGGGTTGACTATGGTGATCATACTTTTTTTGGGTGTGTGTTAAATATGGTTTGGGAGGGCCTAGAGTTATTCACATTTTTTTCATTTTGACAGGAGTGGTGTGCTCCTAACCCTAGCGAATGTGGAGGGATGACTGTATGAGCAAGCTGCTTCAGTTACAGGACTGCTGTGACACTATACAGCTATAATACTCTGATTCTAGAGCTTCTGGCTGATCAAGCTTTTAACAATTCAGTGTGTGTATCAAATATGCAAAAACATACAAGTGCTGATAATGCTTTGTGCATCTCTTGCAAAGCTCAAACCACTTCACAAATATTATCACAGTCATTTTACAACAACCACCCTCTAAAGGAGATCTATTTTATTATCCCCATATTGCAGACTGGGGAGAGGCTATGGGAGAAAGTGATCGCTTCAATTCTAGTGAGTTCACAGTGGAGAAAAGAGGATATCTTAGATTTTTCATTTAGCTACTGCACTGACATGTTGGAAATTGTGTCTCTAAGATGCACAACACATTCCTGTCCTAAGAATCTCTGTTGCTGGAGGACAAGTAACTATCCAGTGGGTGCATAGCCTCCACACCGCAAATTTGTCCTATATAGCTTTCTTTATCCATTTCTCATAGGAGTGAATAACAGCAATTCATAACAAAAATAGCTGTCCATTTCCTTTGTATTGTAAAAGTCCAGGGGACTGGACTCAGGGGTTGCATATCAACCTCAGCCCTAAATTCTGTCACTTAGTCTGGTGGCAGCTTTAATTTTTAGGATGCTGCCTTTTGTATGTTGGACCATGGGTCCATCTAGGCCAATACTGTCAACTCTGATTGGCAGCAATGATTTTCAAGCACTTTAGGAAGCATTTTCTTTTTATCATATGTACACTGAATGTTCCAGATCCTACCTGATCTCAGAAGTTAAGCAAAATGAGATCCGGTTGGTACTTGGATAGGAGACTGCCACTGAATACCAGGTACTGTAAGCTGTATTTCAAAGGAAGGCACAGGCTAACCACCTCTGACTATTCCATGCCTTAAAAAGCCCTATGAAGTTCATGGGGTCCCCGTAAGTGGACTGGCAACTTGAAGACACATTATTTACTCTTTGGTGGTCTCCCCATCCAAGCATTAACCAATCCTGACTCTCATTAGCTTCCGAAATCAAATGAGTTTTGTTGCATTTAGAAAGGTACAGTGACGAAAGAGCACTATGAACAGGTGCGTGTGCATGCTTTAACCATACTCTAATAGTGAGAATTTGTATTTTACATGTGTGTGCGAGTGGGAAGGAAAGTACACAATCGGTACAATTTTCATCTCCAGTGCAGCTGGCAACACCCGCTTGTTGGAATGTCACTACATCCCTGATGCACGGATAAATATTTCATTGTTATTGTTCCCCCAGATCAAAGGCCCAGTTTTATTTAGATCCTCGGGGGCGTCTTAAGCAGTGGAAGAAAAATAAGCAGTGAGGAGGGAATCAGAGAACGTTCAGGCACTTTGGTTTCAACATGTGAAAGCCAGACTTTGAGGGTGAAAGGAGGCAGGAATGCACCTGCCCCTTGAAAGCAGGACTGGGAATAAGAACACTAGTTAAAGTAATGTAACCTACTTCTGTCCCTGATGGAAAATGACAGTCTCCCTTCTTGTCCCTCTCCTCATCCAAGAGAAACCAAGCAAAGTGTAGTTTGATTTAAAAGAATACTTTACAGCATTAGGAGTGGCTGATGCACATACAACAGTCAGAGAAGGAGTGGGGAAAGCTTCAAAGAACCAAGTATAGCTCCTTCCCTTCCTCCCATAACTACTTTCCTAGCCATTCATTTCTAATTTGAAAGGAAGAACAGATTGCAAGACTGTACAAAAAGAACATACTCTGTGAACCAGTGGTTCTCAACTTTTTCTTTATCAGGGACCCACTGTAAATATAACTTGTTGCCATGGACTCCCAAGACTTAATTTAAGATTTAAATATTTTACATTTATATGTTCAACTATTTATTAATTAAAGGCTTCTGGAAGTTAGGATTCAAATCCCTACTCAGACACTGGCTGAGCTTGAGCAAGACACATTCTCTCAGTCTCAGAGGAAGACAAAGCCAAACCCCTTCTGAACAAATCTTGCCAAAAACCCACTGCTGTAGACTTCCTTTCAGTGTTGGGTTTAGTTACAAAAAGTTATAGAAGATAACCTCCACATAGTCAGAGGCACTCTTGTTGCATATGAACCTGGTTCTGGAAAGAAGATTTTAGGCCATTCCTAACAACAGTGAAGAGCTGCCCGCTCTCCTAATACCAGTAAATCAAATAACCTACCCTTATAGCCAATTCCCCAATATTCACCCTACTTTTCAAAGGAAAAAAATACTGAAAGTCTCACTCTAAAAAGCAAAATAAACTATTTTCCAATGGCTGAGCAGTTGAGCTGCAAGAGCTTCCCTGAAACTGCGCAGTTATGGGGCTCAAGTCTAACTTTCCACCATACCAGTGTCTAACAGAGGCTTTATATTTTTATGGAGCAGTTCCCATAGGGGACAGTAAAGAGCACACACACGTGTGCGCACACACTTCACAAACATGAAAGGCCTAGCTTCCACCCCTGACATCTTTGTTTCAAATGAACTGGAAGAGACCCTGAGCAAAACACCACTGTGGATTTATTTCAGCTAGGCTGATCTGGCTGCTATGAAGTGTGTCAAGCCCTGATCTGAGATGCTCTGAGTTTCTTTTAGGAAAGAAAAAAAAAGCAGTGTGTGTGTGTGTGTGTGTGTGTGTGCGCGCGCACGCGCGCATGTGCATATGATTCAGTGGGGTAGCACAGACCAGGCAAGAGTTGAGCATTTGCTTGTGGGCATAGGGAGAGGAATTTTCATAATTCTTACATTGTTGGGAAAATTAGAAAAGGCCAGGAAAGTGTTTTTGAACATCTCTAGGACACACCAGACATTGCCCAGACTGGGTGGAAGACTTGGGGAGCAGTGCTGCCAAAAAAACAAAAAGGTAGCATTTCCAAGTCCGCATTACTCATCTCTCTCTCTCTCATTCACACGCACACACACACATTCCCAGCAGTAAATCTGTGTTTTCATTCATCATGAATTTAGAGCCTGGAAGCCCGCACAGACTTCAAAAGAGGGATGTTTAATCCCATTTCACCCCACCTTCTCAAAGCAAGGACAACACAGAGGTAGAGCCAGTCCAAAAAAAAAAAAATATCATTGTTTGCATTATCAGTTGCTCAACAATTACAGCCTTGTACAAGTCATTGATAACGTTAAATAAACACTCCCCCACACCCACGCCACCCCCCCAAAACAAAAAGTGCAGCTGGGACCTTGTACAAGCTCATGAGTTCCTCCTCCTGCATGTACACAAGAGTTTGCATCACCTGGGTTCAATCCCATCCAACGGGAGGGAATCATTGCAAATATATATATATATTTATTTATTTATCTATAATATTTTACTCTTTATTAACAGCAGCAACAGCTGGACACAGCTGGGGCTGACCAAGCATGCAAAACGAGGCTTGTGGGAGAACAAGGGACCAGCAGCGAGGTGGCATGAATTAAACACAAGGAAAAAGCTGTAGGATCACAGGTGTAGCCTGTAGGGCTGGAAATGAAGGACGAGAGGCTACGATGGTTGGGGAAAATGTGGTTATCTCCAGTTGTTGTTGGACTGTAACTCCCACAGACCCAAACTAGGACAGACAGTGGTGAGGGATGATAGGAACTGCAATCCAATAACATCAGGAGTGCTCCTCAGTTGTTCCAGTGCTGGTTTGCATTTTCAAAGCAACCACCTTAAGAACCAGGTTGCAGTTTGCCTTCCATCCCACCAGTAGTGCTAGGACAGGAAGGCTGCCTCAAGTAGTGCTTCTTAAAGGGCCAGAGCCCCAACAAGAAACCAACAAGAGCATAACCAGCATGCATGTGAGCTAGGAGAAAGAAATATGTTTCAGGGAGGGTCTGAGACAGGCAGCCAACAAAGGGAAGTGGTTTAAGAAGAAACCGTTTGCTGCAGTAAGAAATGAGAAAGACAGAACGGACGAGACGCTTAAAAACACCTCTGCAAAATAAAACAAGGTTGCGAGAAGTGATCCAAGGGAGGAGGAGAGGCAGAAAGTGCCAATACCCCCAGCTCCCAACACCAGCAATGCAGCTGTGGGCACAGCGAAAGGGGTTGGTGTTCTGGGACGGAACTGAGCTCAGACAGTATCATCCAAGGCAGGCTCAGCATCAGGGGACGGGACACACTCCTTGCTGAGACGGACAATCTCCTGGGACAAAACTTCCAAATCCTGGAGGGGAGGTAGGGAGGGAGGAAAAAGGATCAAGGAAGGGATGGAGCGAAAAAGAGAGAAGAGACATGGTGTTAGCAAGATACTGACCAGTACAGTTCAGGCTTACCCTCTGCTCCCACCTATAGACTGGGCTCATAATCAGAGTTTGGAGAAATAACTTTGGGGGAGAACAGACCCCAGAATGTTTCAGTCAGCAGATGACGACCATGTTGCACAGGAGATTCAGGAAGATGCAGTCCCTCCAAAGTCACTTTTCTCAAGATCTGCTTTTCTGAAAAGTAATTGATGCAGCTAACAGCAAGGGCTGACTCCCTTTTCTAAGTCAGGACACACATGGGGACACACACACACACACACTTCCCAGCCAGTGAGCATCTGCATACAACAATTCATTATCCAATTAAAAATTGCTCATTGATCACCACTGGGCTTCACATCTAAGGAGAAGTCTGGAAAGATACAGATAAAGCACCAATCACAATCAATGAGACTTAAGAGGAAAGAATGAGCCAGAATCCTGACAGCAAACATCTTGAATGCAAGTGATCCTCTCTCTCCCCTTGAACACCCGGGTCCTTATCTTAAGATCACACCTTCCCTTGAGCATGGCCAAGCCCCAGAGAGCACAGCTTCTCTGGGAGCTGCCTGCCCCACACCCACCCACTGCATGGCACTCTCTTACAACCCCAGAGTGCCTGCTGCAGCACTTCAACACACGCAGCACCTTTTCCCAGCTCCACAGTGCCCCCAAGAGGCCACTGCCAAGCCCACCCATGCTACACTTATTTTACCCTTCAACCCTGCACAGTCTTTTTCTCCGCTTCCTCATTGCATCTCTGCAGACCTCTCCTCAGCCTTGAGACCCAACACACCCGTGACTGTCAGGACGGCATCTTTATTCTGCCCCAGACTGACCAATTCTTTGCAGCCCCAACCTTGAAGTCCGTCCTCTGAATCAGCTTCAACCCCTGTTCCCTCCCCATTCAGATGAAACTATAAATAGCCTCCTCTTTCCGCTGACATCACTCTTTCGTCCCCTTGTTCCATTAGGACACTGGAAAGATCAGATTCTACATCAAGCTAATGGGGAGGGGGAGAGACCCAAACACACCACATAGTACACTGCAAGGCTTTCACTGGGACAGGCATGCTCTTTCACTGTGTCTTTCTCCCTTTTGCCTCAGCATGTGCTCCAGCCATTAAAGCAGAAGAACTGCCTCCCTGGATCACACTAAAGGTCTTGCTAAGTCCAGAAATCTTCTACTAACAGCAGCAAGGAGCACAGAAATCTTTGGGAAGCTCACAAAACACAGGAGGGCACAGGAAGGATTTACTCTACCATCTGCTCTCAGTAACAGAGCAGAATTTGGAAAAAACGTGACTCTTTTTGGACAACAATTCTCTAAAATCCTCTGGCCAGAGGATTTCTGGAGCTGTAATTTTTCCAGCCTCTGATTCAGTAGTGTATTCTCACTGAATATGGAGCCGTTGCGGGTGACAGCAAACCTAGTTTCCATGAATCCTTAAAAAAAACAAAACACCACCATAATAGCTTCACTATGAACATCTTGATAGATGCTAAGTGTTTGCATTCTTTCCTTCCTGTATATTTAGCCCACATTTCTTTTTTTGGAAAGCTCAGAGAAATTTCCAGAGCATCAGCATAGAAATTTTGGGTCCCCAGATGTTCTGGACAACAGATCCTATCAACCCCATTCCTTATGGACAAAGACATGGGACCACAGGAACTGAAGGCCAGACTATTTGATGGGTTAAAAATCAATTCCCTGGCCCTGCTCCCAAGGATTCTGAGTCATCTTCTCTCCAGACCATCCCCTGGGGCCATTTCAATCTACACAATTATAGCACTTGATTTCACTTTTAACTACTATGGCTGCATCCAAAGGATTTCTGGACTTTGTAGTGTGCAGAAGCACGATGGAAACTCCTCAGCTGAGAATTCTAGCTGCCTCTCCCAATCCTGCAGATCCCAGGATTCCATAGGACAGAAACATGGCTGCTAAAGTGGAATCACAGTACTCTAATTCTGCAGTGAGAAAGGGCCCTTGATGATCTTCAACAGCTCTAGAGTAGTAGTCCTTTTTGTGGTGGAAGAGCACAAAGAAAGGGACTCCTGCCTCCTCTTTACCTTCTTTGAGGAATCAGTACTGTCTCCCACAAGGACAACAGCCATGAAGTAGCCACCTTGCTGAAATGTCACAGCCAGAACAGAACAGAAGCTCTTCCAGGCAGGCAAGAGAGGTATGGGGTTTCTACATACAACGGTTGAGCTCCACAGGCAGTTGCACCACTGCCCGGATGACAAGAGTTCTTCTCCAGCCTTGGTTTGGTCACTCATTTGTGGCACAGGAAGAATGAGCGAGCATCACCAGCTCCTTGGCACGAGGTGGCAGTTCCTCTGAGCTCAAGGTCGCCACAGCCTGAGCTTGGAGAGAAACCTGCTACTCCCTCAGCTGCCGTTTGGAGCCAGAGCTGGGCTTGTGCTGCCTCTCTTCCCCCAGCAGTCACCTTGACCTGCAGCATGCTGAGCAAGCACAGAAACAAGACAAACGGCTGGGAAGTGGAAGACGCTTCACTTCCATTTGCCCTGGGCCAGGAGCACCCATAAAAACCGTGCCAGCAGCCAATCTCTCTTCCCAATGGGAGGCTGCCTGTCCTTTTTTCACTCACCCACAGTGACACATTCCTAGGAGAAACTGCTCCCTCGCCTCAACCCCTTTCCCTCCATCTGAATGCAGAGGCATTCTGAGAGGACTCTCCTGTCAATTGCAATGACTGCTTTCTCAGGCCCTTCCCTGCCCATCCTGCTGTCCTTCCCTTTGCTGCCTTCTTTATCTTCTGGATGCACAGAGGGATCTAATCATCCTCAGGGAACACAAGGGCAATGGGAGTTGTGATGTGGACAGGAACTGCAGCACGCTTTCACTCAGAGGTACTCTGGGTTGCAAAAAGGCTACTAGAGCAACTCTAAGATATTCATGATTGACCTATGGAGGCTGCAGGTGGCTATGGATGTGTAACAAGCTCCTCCCCATTGAAGCTACCTTCTCCTGCTGTTTCATTTTTTGACGCTGCTGGTTCCTGAGCACCTCCCTCAGTAAAGTTCCTCCTCTTGAGCCCACATGTACTTTACAGCTCCCAAATTTTAAACTTAAAAAAAAATCTAGGGCCATATCCTCACTACACTGTTACAGTGCTATTATTCCACTTTCAACATCTTGTGGAATAATGGTTTGTAGTTTCCTGAGGCCAAAGAGCCTCTGGCTGAGAATTCTAAATGCCCCTCCTTAAACTGCAAGTCCCAGGATTCCATAGGATGTTGAAAATGGAATAATTGCACTGTAACAGTGTAGTGCAGAAATGACCTAGCTATTTTAAATGTATATTTCTGGGCATGTAGAGAGTTCCTTTCACTCACAAGGCACTGATAACAACATATTACAACTACTACTTTTTGAAAAGGAGATTTAAGAGCAATGTGCTCATGAATTATGTGTAGAGCGACTTTCTTCTCCTTTGTCAGGGATTTTGGCATTCTGTACTTTGTTTCTAGGGAGTGGCCAGAATAAGATGGTAGACATTCAGGCAAGCGAGCTGGCAAATCTCAGGCCCCTGCATAACCACTCCTCCCCACTCTTCAAAGTCCCTCTCCAATGTGCCCTGCCTCCTCTACACCAGGAGCTAAGTTCCCTGCTGGTGGCACCCTCCAGCCACAGCATAGGCAGGTACACTCTTTCAACATGCAGCCTAGCATCATAATAGTACAAGACACAAGTGTGCCCTACTACATGCTCAAGAATGCGATATGAGAACAGAGTCAGCCCTGCCAGCTTTAACTCTATGAATTCTGGAAGCCAGACAGGAGGCTAGTTATCAGCTTCAACCATCATCCCCTGAGCTCTGACACTACGTACCTTTTGCAATGTTGTGCTGGGGTGGTGATGGAAGGAGATTTGTTCCTTAGGCTTCTCTCTCTGTGACTACCACGTGCCTTGAGGTCTCTCCATCAATAAGCCAGGCCTAGAAATTGTATGGTCCTCCACATATTGCTGGACTGCAGCTCCCAGTATCCCTCACCATTGTCTATGTTGATAATGACGGGAATTGCAGTCTGTCAACACCTGAAGGCTCACATTTTCCTCAGCCCTGACCCCATTCACTTTCTTCAGTAGTATACACCACCATCTATTAAAATAACCTCTAGGCTCCAACTGAACAAGTTGGTAGCCAATGATATGCAAAAGGTCTTAACCCACAGAGGTGTATGTGTACTGGGAGTACGGGTGTAATTTTTTTCTTTTCTCATTTTTAAAATCACAGTCCCATACTATCTAAATTAAGGATGGGGATGCTTTGGCCTTCCAGTCATTTTGGACTTTGCTCCTCAAAAGCCTTAGTCAAACACAGCCAATAGCAAGGGACTGTGGGAAATTTTTGCCCCAAACATCTGGGCGGTCAAAGATTTCCCCACCCATGAAATAAATGGTAAGTTACAGTTCAACACCAGAAGTTCAGTAGTTCACTATTATCTTAGCTCTATGATTCTCTAGGAAATAGACAACTCTTCTCCTCGCTCATCTTCCATATGCTTCTGTGGTCTATTTGAACCACTTTCACCACTAAAAGGCCCATTTTCTCTAGGCCCTACCCACAAACCTTCTGTAAGTGCATGTTTTTGGTGAGCTGCTCCTCCAGCATGTTTTGCAGCTTCTTGTTCATCTCACGGAGGTTCTCATCTCCTGGCTTCACCAAATCCCGCAAGACGCTGCTCAGGCTGCTCCGGTCAACCTGCCCATGAGCTCCTGACACATCTGTCCCGAGGAAGGGGTGGGAAAGAATAGAAGAGGTTGAGAATGTGTGTCAGTCAGTCAGTCAGTCAGAGGGACAAAACTTGAGATTTCATGGGACTCTCAGCCTAGTTTCAATTGAGTTAGTCAACCCATAAGGGGCTATACCATTTCAGAGGTGGAGGGACATGTGATTATAGTTGTATGTGCCTTCAAGATGTTTGTGACTTATGATGATCCTAAGGCAAACCTATTACTAGGTTTTCTTGGCAAGATTTGTTCAGAGGAGGTTTGCCATTGCCTTTCTCTGGAAATCAGAGAGTATGACTTGCCCAGAGTCACCCAGTGGGTTTCCACAGCTGAGTGGGAATTTGAACCTCAGCCTCTCAGTGTCCTAGTCCAGCACTCACACCACTACATTACACTGTGTGATCTTTAAACAAAACAATTCCATGCCCATAAAATCCCAACATGTCAGAGAAGTGGACAAGAGTCTTTTGTACCCCGTCTGTACCCCCTTCCCATAGAATCACAGAGTTGGGAGAGACCCCAGGGGCCATCCAAGTCAACCCCATTCTGCCATGCAGGAACACCCATCAAAGCACTCCCAACAGATGGCCATCCAGCCTCTGCTTAAAAACCTCCAAAGAAGGAGACTCCACCACACTCTGAGGCAGCATATTCCACTGCCAGATGGCTCTGACCATCAGGAAGTTCTTCCTGAGATTCAGGTGGAATCTCCTTTCCTGCAGCTTGAATCCATTGCTCCTTGTCCTAGTCTCTGGAGCAGCAGAAAAAAGCCCGTCCCCTCCTCGACATGACATCCCTTCAAATATTTAAACATGGCCATCATGTCCCTTCTTATCCTTCTCTTCTGCAGACTAAACATACCCAGCTCCCTAAGCCGTTTCTCACAGGGCATGGCTTCTAGACCCTTCACCATTTTGGTCACCCTCCTCTGGACATGCTCCAGCTTGTCAGTATCTTTCTTGAACTGAGGTGCCCAGAACTGGACACAGTATTCCAAATGAAGTCTAACCAATGCAGAATAGAGTGGTACCATTACCTCCCTCTAGACACCATACTCCTATTGACGCAACCAAGAATCGTTTCGGCTTTCTTGGCTGCTGCATCACACTGCTGAATCATGTTCAGCTTGTGATCTACCAAGACTCCTAGATCCCTTTCACACATACTGTTATCTAGCCACGTGTCCCCCATCCTATATTTGTGCATTCCATTTTTTCTGTCTAAGTGCAGGACCTTACATTTCTCTCTGTTGAAATTCATTTTGTTAGCTTTAGCCCAGCTCTCCAATCTGTCAAGGTCATTTTGAATTTTGACCCTGTCCTCTGGCGTATTAGCAACTCCTCCCAATTTGCTGTCATCTGCATCTGCAAGCTTGATCAGCATGCTTTCCACTCCTTCATCCAAGTCACTGATGAAGATGTTGAATAGCACCGGGCCCAGGAAAAGAATCCTGTGGCATCCCACTAGTCACTTCTCTCCAGGATGAAACGAAGCCATTGGTGAGCACCCTTGGGGTTCAGTCGGTCAACCAACTACAAATCCACCTAGCAGTAGCCCTGTCCAGTCCTGTCTGTTCAAAGTGGTACAGCCTAGATATGTATGTATACCATCACAGTAAAGTAAAAGGCTTAGAGGGTAACCCTGTTCTGGTATGAACCACATGGCACATTAAAACCTTCAAACCATGTCCAGGTGAATGTGATATCCTCAGCAGAGGAGAGACTGGGGGCCACATACAGAACAAGGACTCTCCAATTATGGCACCCCTCCCCAGGCAACCCATAGAAAGTGAATAAAGAAATGGGTTTATTCCCACAGACCTTTGAAAGTAGGTAGGAGGATGGAGAACGTCCTCTTCCAAGCTGCTGAACTGAACAGATTGGCTTTTATAGTTATTTTATTTTTATGGTTTTGGTATGAATTCGTTTGTTTATTGCTTATTCATATTGGAAATTGCCCTGAGGGGTTCACTGGTCATGAGGAAAAGCAGAAGTGTGAAAAATGAAGAACATAATTTTAAAAAACCCTGAGGAATACTGCCACACCTCTTTCAGCTGTTATGGCCCTATTCTCTGAACGACTCCTGCTAATCAGTGATCAGGCAACAAACACAATTGCTGATTGGATTTAACCATGTGGCAACATTAACAAGCCAGTTCAGAGGAAAGGCAGGAAATATGAGTCTGAGTAAGCACTATGGAATTACCTGCACCGCAAATCTTTTCACTCTTACTCCCAAACTACTGAAAAAAATGGCTAAAAACAGAACGGTATTTTGCAGAGGGAGCAATTATTGTTATAGTTAATCATTGTAATCCACAAACGTTTGTGCTGTAAAAAAATGGTTGCTCTTTGAAGTGCCACAGGACTCCATTGTTTCTGCTGCAACAGACTAATACAGCTACCCTTTTGTGAAAAAATGTTGTAGAACATTCCCCTCGCCATAATCAGTTTCAGCTCAGTTCTAGTGGGTGTTCCATTTCAATATAATAAATAAAACAACAGTTGTGATATCCACCCATGATTCTATTTCCTTACAGAACTCGCCTTTATATGCTGCATTCCCACTTCCATTGTCCTCTAACCATTACTCACTGCTCTCCTTTCCAAAGCTTAAGATGGATCTAATCTCATCAGTGAGCTGACATAAATTTGGGGTCTTTCCCTGCAGGAAGGCTGAAAAGCTGCTCAGCCATGAAATTAGCAAAACAGCGGGAAACAGATAACAGCAGTAGCCCATCTTCCATCCCACTCCAAGAAAGTGGCTTCAAAAAGGAAAGATCTGGAACAGGAATTATATGAGATTTTTAAAAACTTCCACACTGGAAGGAACAACCAAACAGCCTCCCCCAATTTCATGACCACTGTGATCAGGGACACAAACTCACATCATGACTCCTGTTGAAGCGGATGTTACATGGCCCCATGACAGCACAACTTGTTGTTTGGACTAGGCAGAGGAAGGCAATGACTAACACGAGAAAGAAGCTGCAAATATGCCTTGACATGGCCAGATCCAATGCTTAATAAAGCAACCCAAAAGCTTTTCTGTGGAACCCATTTTCAAACCTCAGCTGCACTTGGGATGAAATGAGAGTTAGCTGTGCAGAATGTTCCTCCTCACCACTGATTAACCACAACTAGGCTCCATACTTTATGTGGTTAGATTGGCAAAGCTCCAGGTTAGCTACATTACAGTAAAGCTTGAGCCTCTAGGGCAGGGGTGGGTAAAATGTAGGCCTGGGGCAAAAGGTACCCTCTAGGCCTTTTTTTTTAGAGACATTTCCAGACCCTCTGTCTAACCCACTCCAAAAGGAAGTACTGTCTCTTCCGGAAACCTCCAGTAACAGCAATTAGTTTTAAATGGCTTGTATCAGCCCTGTATAACATCAGATAGTATCTGGCTTACAAAAACAAAAATATACCTCCTGCCACATCCAGTTCTGTCCCCTCGCCCACATTTCCTTTTTGGCAGTTTGGCTATTCATGTCCTTCCCCAATGGTCCTGGGGGAGAAAGCTGACCCTTGAATCAGCTGTAGTTGTTCTCCCTTCTCTAAGGCTCACTGGGGAACTTTAGGCTTTCTTGTTGTTTTGGGCTCCAGTTCTCACAGTCTCTTGACATTGGACTCTGATAGCTGAGACTGCATCCCAAAAGTAATGTCGAGGGTCAAAAGTTTCCCACCCCAATCTCTATCTAGAACTTCCAAGTGTTTGAGCTGGTCTGTGCCCTCAAACCATGATCCATTGTATAACCAAGAGAAGCATTCAAGAAACCAGAATGTGGAGTATATTGCCAGTCTCCACGCAACATTTTCTAGGCTCCAGGCTGGCTTTAATTTCCTTTTTTGATTTAGACCCACTGGTTCTGCTCACCCTGAGGCTCAAACACTTCTTCCTCCCAAGCTCATTCTACTGGATGAAACCTAGTATGCAGGACTATCTGCACGCTTCAATATTGGCCCTCTGTGCTGGAAAATGCAACAGTGAAGGGCTGAAACTGAGCAGTGAGATTCTCAGCTGCTCCCTTCCCGAAGGCTGGTTTGGGGGGGGGGCATATCCTGCTCTCCCTCTTACAGTTGTCTGTTGCTGTTTTGCTCCCTTGATTCCCCAGACTGATGCTAGGCTAAAGCAACCCTGACAACTTGATCGATTCCGGCTGCTCTCCTTGCTCCCAAACTTCAACCCTCATCAGAACAGCTGTCTCTCAAGACAGAAATCCTTCCTGTCCCTTGGCTGTGCCAGTGTGCAGCAGCCCATCTGACAGATATACACACAAACACACATTCACTGGATGACCAATGGACCCTAAAGAAGCTGGGAATCCATTCTCCCAGCTTCTGCTCTCTCCAGTGCTATCACATAGGCAAGATTACTCCTTGTGCCAGGGATGGGGAATCTTTGCCCCTTCAGAGGTCACAGTTCCCAGAATTTTTTACCAGCAGATAAGCTGGCTGGGGCCTATAGGCTTTGAAAGTCCAAAACATCTGGTGGGCCAAAGGTCTGACACCCCTGCTTTATGCCCATCTCTTAATCCAGCCATCTCCAGTCAGAGATACCTTCACATTATCATCAACACAATTTCTAATCCCTGTAATACATGTCTATGTGCCTTCAGGTGGCTTATCAACTTACATTGGGTCATGAAGCTCATGAGGTCCTAGGCAAGGAATACTCAGAAGTAGTTTGCCATTGCCTACAGCACCTGGGATTCCCTGGCAGCCCCTCATCCAAGTACTAACTAGGCCTGACTCTGCTTAGCTTTGGAGATCAAACATAATCTTGTGCCTTCAGGTATACTGAATATATACACTTTAAAAATGAACATTCTGTTTCTTATAGAGGATTAGAGCCCCACCTTGTAATAAAATACCACCCCTTCATCCATAGCTTTTTTGATGGCAACAAATATTGCCTGTATCAGCTTGAAACTATCTTGTCAACCATAAAGCTAGAAACGCATTTTCCCCCAGAAAACAGAAGCCAGTTTTCTCTGAATGTTGAATTTGAATCCAGTTAACAAAGCATTTTTTTTTCAAAACTACAATTCCCAGAATACCACCAGTCAGTATGGCCAGTAATCATGCTGCTAACTGTAATCCAGAAAGATAATTTTTCTGGGCTCTGCCTAGTGAACACTTGTACAACATGACCAGATGTAACAGAGAGGGACTTATGCAGCTGTGTCCATTTCAGGAAAAGAGAAGAAGACATGTACCACTTTTGCCATCATTTGAAGGAATGTCATGTTGTGGAAGGAGCAGGCTTGTTTTCCACTGGACAAGGAGCAATGGATTCAAACTACAGGAAAAGAAATTCCACTTAAACCTCAGGAAGAACTTCTGGACGGTCAGAGCTGTTTCGCAGTGAAATATGCTGCCTCAGAGTATGGTGGAGTCTCCTTTGGAGGTTTTTAAATGGAAGCTGGATGGCCATCTGTTGGGAGTGCTTTGATGTGGGTTCCTGCATGGCAGAATGGGGTTGGACTGGATGGCCCCTGTGGTCTCTTCCAACTCTGTTATTCTAGGATTCTATGCTAGGATGCTTAAAAAATTATGCCTTTCACAGTCATCTGAGTAAAGTTGTGAAGCCTGTAGCACTGTCTAATTTGTCCTCAGAGGCATAAGAGTGCTGATCCTGTTGCCTGCTGAAACAATATTCTCATGGTCTATAACCTCAACAGAAGAAAGCAAAGACTTGTTCTCTGCTGCCCCTGAGAGTACAGAACTAAATCTAAGGGGCTTGATTATGTTACAGGGTGGCAGATTTTGGATGCAGATTAGGAGAAATGTCTTTGACAATAAGAGCAGCTTGAAAATGGACTTAGTTGCTTAGCTGCCTCTCCTTCTCTCTTTCCTTCCCTCTTCCCTGTCAGGTCTTCAAAAGCAGAGACTGGCTACCCATGGGTTGGACATCCCTGAGCTCTGAATTTCCTGTATCAGGCAGAGGAGATGGTTCAGAAGCTCTCTCGAACTCAAAAATTCAAGAATGGTGTGTCTCGTTTAGCACAACAGCAAGATTCAGTTTCAGACGCATTTGTGGGTTGAACCAAGGGAAACAGGGTAGGAATCAAAATCCCAGCATATTTTAGGTTTAAGCTGTTACTGCTAGTCATTGGGGCCTTTCCTCCTCTAACTGCCATGGCAACACCCCACAGAATCCTGGGACTGGTAGTTCACCATAGGAAAGGCATTTTGAACTTTTAGAATGGGAAAAAGAGCTGTAGAAAAATTGGGGAGGGGGCAAGGCCCTCTAAAGAAGCCCAGAGAGATACTTGGAGATCCCAGGTCTTGAGATCAGCTTTACATTGTTTCCCATCACACCCTCAGTGCTGCATTTCTTTGCTTCTGATGGAAAACATTGTCCTGGAAGCCTCCAAGCTCTCCTCAACAAACTAGTTACCAACCCCATGGCCACAGCCCCTAGAACCATCTTCAGCCACTCATAGCACTCAACAGCCTACAATGTTTTCCCCTTCAACTGGCCAGTGCTGGGTCTCTCCCACTGCATTTCTTTGCACTGATGCTGCTGTCTTCTCCACATGCTGCCATTGCATGTTTGGACATTTCTCTGAAAGGGGAGATGGGAGAGTTCCTCAACCAAGATCTGACTCGCTGCAGTGCGCTGTCTGTGTACTTAGGTTGAAACACATGCTGTGCTGTTCAAAAGCACAGGTATCAAGGAAGTGAAAAAAATCAAGCCTGATACACAGCAGCACATCACAGATGTTGTCGCAACACCTGCATACATGATCAGGAGCCTTAAAAAAGAAGAACAAGAAGGCTGCTCTCATGGTAGTGTTTTAAAATTTGGTGCCTCTTGGGAAAACTTAATCCACTTACTACAAAGGTACACACACACAGATATCTGTGGCAGTTCTAGTGTTACCACTTTTCTGCCCTCCTCCTCCCTCTCAGCTCATGGATGGATAGGCAGCAGGCAATTATGTGTTTATGAAGATTTTTCACCATGTCCCAGAAATTCATAAGTCTGCCCTACTCTCATCAGCCTCAAGGAATAAAGTCTAGAGCAAGGTGGAATTATGCTGTCGTGTAGGATTACAGGTCAAATCTGCCATAGTCAGCATAGCCAATGGTGACTAACTCTGGGAACTGTAATCTAACAACATCTGGACCCACACAATTACTACTTCTGTTAGAATGCTATGATCCTCCAAATGCCATTTCTTGGACCTCTCCTTCCCTTCCTAAACCAGGCACTCCACATCAAACTCCGTGCACTTTGCCTCCCAGTCTCCAATGGCCCATCCACTAGGCCTTGCTTTCTTCCTAGCCCTGGGCCAAAAAGGAGTAAGCTTAGGTCACTTAAGGAAAACTATGGAAACAGCCTTTGACTAAACGCACCAAGTTTCAATTGCAACAGTGAGAAAAACAAAGAGGGAGTTTATTTTTTTTCAAGGCACTCCCCCCTCCACTGTCTCTGAGGACTTTGGGGGCAGTAGGGTCAAGTAGTTACAGCAGAGGGCCAGCAGCAACTGCTGGATTCAGTTACAAAGATCTGGAGGACAAAACAGACAGAGAATGACAGACAAAGGCAGAAGGAAGCAGCATAAGATGCAGCAGGAGGAGGAGGTTTGTATTTTTAGCGTTCATGAAATATTCACTGGCTGGGCTGTGTGTTGCCAAGCTGAGGCGAAGGCGACCCTGCACAAGCTATTTATAACTGGCTCCTGTTCCCTGCCCGCGGCGTGGTTCTGCGTGGAAGTATGGAAAACTTACCCACAGCCACTCCAGAGGATCCTTCCCTTGCCACCCCTCCACGCTTAAATATTAACCCTCTGCACACAAAGGCCTTTTCCACCAGGCCTCATAGGATTACTGTAAGCACAGCTCCCATTCCACACTTCTATCCAAGTTTTTGTTTCTTGGCAGCTTCCATCTAGCAAAAGAATGACAGAGTAAGAATAGAGGTGATCCATGGGGGGAGCAAGAGATGATTACAAAAGATGCATGTGGGGAGGGAGGTTACAGGAGTGCCCCAAGCCAGGGCAGGGAAAAGCAGTACAGGAGAGACAATACCTGGCTGCTCCATTTCACACACTGCAGGGGTAGGGGGGTGGGGGTAGGATTAGAGACAGGCTACAGAGAGAATACCTGGCAGGAACACTAGGAAAGCAGTCTGATTGGTGGGACAGAAAGTTTTCTCCTCAAGGCCTGGTGTCCTAGCTTCTTGCTCCAACTGACCTGCCAAATGATTTGCTGAGCCTGACATTTTCTCATGCCAAGAGCAAAACAGTTGACCGCTACCTCTGCTTCCAACCTTTTATGACTTCCACAGACAGGGATCCCTGTGTGAAACAGCACCTTGCTAGACTCAACCCAAATGGTACAGAAATGTGGCATTTTAACCCCATTCTATATACCACTGCATCCATCCCTTAAAAAAAACAGACCACCGAACTACTCCATGCTCCTTCTCCACCTCTTTCACTCTTGCTGAGTGGAAAACCAGTACCTGCAGAAAAGTTTATTTTAAGAAGTTGGGGCTTAGCTTTTCCCACTTTCCTCAAAACAAAGTTGGAAGCCCTACACCTCCTAATATGGAATGGTTCCCTTCCCTTCTGATCCCCCAAACTTACAGAATTCCTGCTTCTCTAGCAGAAGGAATTAAACCACAGGAATGTCAGCTTGGGGCTGGACCCATGCCTTCCCCCAAGGTACAGTTGTGGTTGTGCATAGGCTAACCTTCTACAAAGGCACTACACAAGCATGGAATTTGGTATCTGATACAGGTTTTGGTAGGCTGAGATTCTCAGCTTTCTCTCTCTTTTTTTAAAAAGAGAAAAAGCTTTTTAGTTCTTAAGATTATAAAGCCAGTATCTGTGCAAAGCTAGGTTTAATACTGGAGGGATATGAAGTAGAGCTGAAAATGAGGTTTTGCTGACCTGTGTGATTCCTAGTTTCTATTCATATCATCAAAATACAAAATGAAACAAAACAAAAAACATGCAAATAAGTGTAGGTTTTTTTTTCCTTATTAGCACAATTTAGGCAGGTAGCAAAACCCTGCTTCTTCTGGAGTAGAATTTTAATTTCTGTTCTCACGAAGGGTAACATATACAGACTTCTGCTTAAGATAGCTGTGTAAGCTAAGGGTCAGTTGAAAACCCCAACATGTCCACATCTCAAGCTCTGAGGTTTTCAATAAGACTTGGAACAAATGCTTCAAACTGTGTGAACACACAAAAGGCACTTAAAGAATATAGTTCTGGGGGAAGGGGATGCTGCAACCATGAGCAACGAATAAAAAGATCAGTGAATCAAAACCCACAGAGAAACCTGTCTTACATCAAACCCTCCTGCTTTGGAAGCTGGAAGTGGGGAGAGGCTCAGTCTCTTCATCATGTCAGCCTCTTTACAGATCAAGGGTGTTTTCATGCACCATGCTTAATGCCTCAAATAGGTTTCCAATGTGAATATAAAGCCTACACTGGCTTGAACACTGATATTGCATAAACAGTGCCTCTCCTACACCATCTCTTTCCATCCACAGGTCCCAGCCTGTATCTTCCAGATATCCTCCACCACCGCCATAAGGGGAAAAGAAATGGCTCCAGTCCAAAGGTCGTTAAGTGCCATGTACCAAAATTCTGTGATTTGGAATGGAACCTGAAACAATAATTACTCAAGCCAACAAGTACTAGTACTCAACTAGAAAGCTGAGAGTGGAAAGGTTACTTTTTTTGGACCATAGCCAGCTGGAGAACTATGGGAGCTGCAGTAAAAAAAAGAAAAGAAAAGAAAAGATTTCCACACTCTTCTGGTTTAAGATCAGTTCTGTGTAACACTAAGTAGGAGCCACTTATTTGTGATGAAACTGTTTGGCCATGGTTTCCCTGTATGACCCACATATGTGACTAATCAAATACTTCTTGAAGTGTAACACTGAACTCACCCACACTAAGTTAAGTCTTCTCATTCAGATGAGGATGTTTTTCAGTAAAAGAGATGGATGGAAGAAACACAAGTGGGTAGCCCAATATGTGGTGCAGATTAAAAAATATATTACTTTATTTCATTCACATCCCACTTTTCTTTTATCCATGTAGGGTTTATCTCAAGG
>CAOLHI010005401.1:0-70193 GCA_948474755.1 Ctenosaura bakeri
CAAACTATGCTTTAGGCAGCAGTCACTGTTAGCACATTGTGTACCTCTAACCCCAGCAAACATGTAAAGCAGAGGGGAAAGTAAAAATTATGAAAATTAGTCCATGGAGAAAAATATATCTGACATGTATCACTTCTCACAGAGAGCTAAGGACAACTGACATACCCAGAGCAAGTACACCAATAGGAAAACTTCTGCAGGATGTTTTACCCCAAAACTTGGGTGACTTGAGTCCACCTGCAATGCAAGTATCTCCATGTGACAGAGGGGAATTAATTAGCTCAAATTAAGAGGCCTGTGTAAGGGGGGGTAACTTAATGAGATCTTTCCACCTATGTTTACCAGGTCCCTGCAGGAAAGTACCAGCCATAGAATTTGAAATGTAAACTAAAATTGTGTTTTATTGAGAGTTTCACACATGCACAAAAGGACTAATTGAAGGAAAAGAGAAGAAAGTTGTGGATAGAGAAATTTTAGGGTTTGAGTGAAAATGATCAGTCCAGAGAAAAGCAGGGAAGAGTAGCAATGTGGCTTAGGTAGGCACCTAAGGACAGTTCTCATGTGCTGAACCACTCAAGACTGAGGGTTTTTATACTTGAAAACTACCCTACAATATGGATGTGAATCGCTCTCTCAGCCAAGTGGACAATGGAAGTTACAACACAAACAATGAGGCCTGGACAGAGTTACTGGTCTCAGTGTTTAGGTGACAAAAGGAGTAATGGCTGTCATAATAGCTCTGTATTGTGCAGAGGTTGGGAAGCATCCAAGTGTGAGGGAACAGGGTTAACACAATCACAGTTTGGTGGGAACTTCTCTTTTCTGCATAGAGATGTCCAGATTTAACATAAGTCTCTTGTTGCCAGAGTTGCCTCGTAATCTGCTTGACAATGCCTTTGGTTGTACCTAGAGGGGGTGTGGGCTGACCCGCTTTGCAATCTCACATTTACAGTCGGTAATTTTCCTCTTTCCAGTTTGACCTTTCAGTCACCTCAGGTTCCATTTAATATCAATGCAAATTAATGTTGCACCAATTATAATATTTGTCAATTAAACCACATCAATCTGGTGGGGTATGTGGGGCCGTAACAGACAAAGATGCATTAAAAAAAAATCAAGGAGAGCAAACAGACTTCTAGGCAAGAACTGCATTGACAATCCATCAGTTTCTACTCCATTATGTGTCTTTAAACAATGCAGAAGTAAAACTTTTAGTAAAGAGCTACAATGATGGAATCTACTCTTCATTACCCTTTGTTGCTCAAACAACCATTAAATTGATTCTGGATTCCAAATGTAGGACACAGCATGCTCCATGATTTTTTATGAAAACAAATTAATGTATGATCATAGTCAAGTACACACCAAATTGAATTATACTGTCAATATTTGCAAAGGGAATGGTTTACATTTTGCAAAACTCATCTGGTTAATTGTAGATCCAGTATTATAACAGTGCCCATGAACATTATTCTCTGCTTTGAATAAATAACATCATTAATTTTGAATGATGTTTTAAAACAGAGAGAAGCTTCTGGAAAATATCTCCCCAAAATACTGTGCACCAGAAACCGAGAAGAATAGAGGTTAAAAAGGACAATGCCTTTTATGGCTGTTTTATACTAGTTATTCCTACTACTTCCAGAAAACCAAGTGATATGTTTCAGACAAGTAAGACAAGAGAACCCTTCACTCTGTTGCAGACAGTTTGGCTACATATTCAAGCTCTAGATTCTTCAAGACAAATTGATTTTCCTAAACATTCCCATATGAAAGCCACCTACTCTTTCAAATATTGTGGCCTACTGATTAAACTGTTCTAGTAGTAAATACAGCCACAAGAGTCATTTACCAGGGTAAAGAGAAAGATATTATGGCACGTGTACAACCTCTTGATGAGCTGGCTCAGCTCTGCCAATTTTATGAATCTTTTTTGAATACTACCACCTCAGTTTGAATGGGGTACAAAACTGTGGCAGGACTGCTCAATCAGGCACTGCAGATGGCTGCCTCATGAAGAGACTGTATGAACACCATGGAAAGTCACCATTGAGTAAATTATAATCAACAACCACCCAAAAGCACATAAGGGGACTCTTCTTCCCAGTGCTTACCAGAGCCAAGTGAGTTCAGAAACTTCAGTTGGTACAAAGAGGTGCAGGTGGAGTGTTAACTCAGCTACGAACCAGCCCGGGTCCTGAGATCTGCTGGAAAGGCCCTTCTTGGTGGCTGCCCTCAGACTCTGGAACTCCCTTGCCAGAGAAGTCAGACTGGCCGCCTCCCTACTATCCTCCCATAATCAGATAAAGATGTTTTTCTCTAGACAGGCATCTGATGGACAATTATATGTGGGCTAAGAGAAATGTGCTGGGTATTGTGTTTTGATTAATAATTGGGTTTTAATTATGTATTTCAGCATTGTTTTAATCTTTTCAATTGTTATGTTTTAACTTTTGTGTTTTATAAGTTTTTAACAATGTCTTTATAAGTCACTTTGAGTCCCAACCTAGAAAAAAAGCGTGGTACAAATAAAGATGAAGACAACGACAACAACAACAGCTGAGGCTTGGTTACAAGGCCCATAAAACTCCCCTGCTCCAACAGCATCACTGGCTGCCAACATGCTTCTGGGCATAATTCAAAATGTTACTTATGTTGTATAAAGTCCTATACAGCTTAGGTTCAGGTTATCTGACATACCATAAGCTTCACCTCCCAGGCCCTGAGATCCTCTGGAGAAGCCCTTCTTTCAGTCCCACCATGTTCACAGCAGACCTGGTCAGAGGAAAACATAGGGCCTTCTCAGTGGCTGCTCCAGGCTCCAGAATTGGCTTCCTAGCAATGCTAGCATGGCCCCTTTATTGCACTTTTCCCATTGGCAATCAGAGACTTTTTTATTCTGACAGCCTTTGAGAACTGGAGGTTTTTAAAGAAAGGGCATTTAGGAGAGTGCTACACTTTTTAAAATGGGAACTGTTATTTTAAACTACTTTTTATCATTTTAATTGCATGTTTGATATTTTTTATTAATGTTATTGGTTTTTTAATTCCATTTTAATGTTGGTAGTTTGTATGCTTTAACTGTATCATTTTAAAATCTGTATGCCACCAGATGTTCCAGTTTGGAAGGAAAGGAGAGGTATAAATAAAGTGAATTAGCTGTAGCAGCAGCAGCAGCAAAATAGGATGGACAAAGAGTAGACCAACAACACATACAATCAGAGAGTTATGAAAACTTCTCATCAGTAAGACTGACGAGTTCCTGAAAACACTCCTTGTATTGGACTGGAACAAACAACAATATTCCATTAAACATTTGGGATGAAATATACTAATACAGATTTTCCCAAGAAAATATATGTTAAATCAGTTCCAGTTATGGTTAACTGCTCCTTGAAAATTTCAGGTGTGGCCAAACCAATATTCATTTATCATTAGCTTGCCTTCACTCATTGATCAGCCTCCATGTCCTCTCACTCTTAACCTGTGCTACAAGATAGAAAATCTCTCCCTCCCTCCCTCCTCCCAATCTGAAAGGGATGCTTGAACATGCTATGTCAACCAGTTTTGTGCCAGCAGCACTGACAGAACTACTATTTAACATAGTGGGGAAAGTGAGAGAGAATTCCTTCGCTTCCTTTTAGGTCCGTGACAGCATTTTATCGCCCTTCAACAGAGACAAGTTGGAGGAAGAACTGGTTGGAGGGAAGGGGAGAGGAAGAGCAAGAGGGTGCGAAGAGAGAGATTGAAATTCTGGTGGATTTCATAATGATGATTCCATATTTTACAAAAGCATTATGAATCACTGAGGTTTATATTCTCAACCTTGAAACTACAAAGCTCAGCAAAATGCATAAATCCTGTAGAAATTTATGACTGTCACCAGTGCTTGTGGATCATATGCCTTAAGTCTATACACTTTAAGCAAATATAGAGGAAGTCATTAGCATTCTTTGGGGAAAATGTATACTTCCCACCGGGGCAGAATAGGGATTTAGCTTGATTAGCACTTGGTATTTTGTTGTCAAGGTTACTTTTAAAACATGAACTGCTGTGCCATTTTTGTATGGCCTTGTGGAAGAGAAAATAGACCTAGATGGAAGAAAACACAGACAGTTAAGGTAAATGGGGCACTTCCCTGAAGAAATATAAAAGCGGGAAGGAGCATGCTGAAGTGTAAACATTCTACAAGAGATGTTCTCCACAACAGGGAGCCCTGGTGGTGCAGTGGTTAAATACCAGTACTGCAAGCCACAAGGTTGTGAGTTCGATCCTGCTCAGCTCCAAGGTTGACTCAGCCTTCCATCCTTTTGCAGGTCGGTAAAATGAGTACCCAGCTTGTTGGGGGCATGTATAGAAATGTTTCGAAATACATGCTATTTGTAAGTTGTTCGCCGCCTCGATCCATATGGAGAGGCGGGATACAAATAAATAATAAAAACAAAAAACATGGTGGTTGAAAAGGAAACGAGTGAGATAGTGCTTGCCCAGATTCTCAGGCTGCAGTCTTCAAGAGACAGAGAATTCTCCTTAGACGGAGGTCGCTTTGCATCAGCTTGTTGTCTTTAGTTCCAGAATGTTCCAAATGTTGCTCTGCATAGACACAGAACCTCTTCAGGTACCTGGCTCTGCCCATGAGCCACAGAGCTTTTGTCACTTCGTATTATGATGGTTGAGGATAGGATGAATGTAGTTCTTTGAACTTTATATGTTGTTTACAGATAATCACCCACCATTTCTTAAACCATTTCTAAAAAAACATTTCCAGCTAGAAATTCTGAATTATAAATGTAGGAAGCATTCTGTAAGAACTCAAATATTCTTTACAAGCCAGCAATAAGGGCAATTTCTCGTTTCTCATTTGTTTGTGAAAGATCTCAGTATTTTAAAAACTGCTGCAATTAGTCAGAAATCCATTACAACGTGGACTGCGGGTGTGCTGTAGCAATGTACTATTATATGTGCCACATTTAGAAAGTCAGCTTTTAGTAGTGTGACTATATTGCCCTCTAATGACCAATTTAATCAATACTTTTAGGCTCCAAATATACTCCTTCAAAGAAGAATGCGAAGCAGAACTGGGAAAGACCTCTGAGTCCTTAACCACTGCTGTCTACCAGAATAGAAAATACTTGAACAGAAAGATCAAAGGTCTGACTGTATAGAAAAGCTTCTTCCTATGTGGTTTTATAATGTTTTCTCTGAGTACTGTGTAGGCACCAGGAGGTCTGGAGGGAAGTGTTTACATCAATCATAAATAAAATTCTTCATATAATAAGAGAAAAAAATGTTCCTTAGTTTTTCAAACAGTATGCCTATTGAGGAACAAAACAAATGGAAATAAACAAACAATAGAGTGATTTTAATATGAGAGTTACAGAACCAGATTAGTAGACACTGCTTGAGATTCTGAGTTACATTAGTATACAATTTTGTTATGGGCCAAGGACACATGACAAAATGGCTTGAGGGCATGGACAACACAGAACCCTTATCCATTCCACGTATAGAACCCAACTGGCAACCAACTCTTAAATAACAGTGGAAATGGAGTAGCTTCCTCCACTATATATGCATAAGGGAGGCAGTCTAGCTGAGTGGAGGAGATAAGAGACACAAGGTACATAGCACACATAGCTCCGTCCTTCAAGGAAAAGGAATGGCTCAGGTTCTGAGAAGGAAAAAATTAGGATACTCCCATTAGCCTCTGCCAGCATCTGTTTGTGACACAGATGCCACAACATGTATAATGTAAGGCTGGTCCTGAAAAATGATGAAGGAAAAAGCATGCAGAGAGGGATTAAATCAGGAGAAATGTGGTTATAACATTTATGATGTTTATTCAGTCTCCTCCTCCTCCCCCTCAGTCTATTTCAGTGAAAAAATGTTTTATCACTTTTTCCTGAACACATAAAACAGGAGATGCATTTGTTCAGATACTGGAATAGGGTGCTAAAGGAGTTATGTTTCTTTAGTGTACAAATCCACTCTGATAAGCATATGCTAAACACAAAACAGCCCAAAGAGGTCAGAGAATCTGCAACCATGGAATTTAGAGGTAAAATGATCTATGCAAAATCTCCATACCAAAATTGAGATGGAATCATCTCTGAGGCTTCTTCTGTGAAGTGAAGGGCTGTACCTCAAGAGAAAAGCACATGCAAAAGCCAACTTCATTCCCTGGGACATCCAGGAAGGGCTACCTGAAACCCTAGAGGGCTACGGTCAGTTCCTGCTGATCATACTAGGTGAGATCACCAGAGTGATAGTATCATAGTGAAACTTTATACATAAAGTATCGTAGTGATACTTTATATATGTCTTGAGAGATGTGGCCTTATGCCTTCTATACAAAACAAAAAATAAAACCCATTTCAGTTAATTTGATTTCCAGAAAACACATTCTTATCATGCATGGACCATCTGATTTCTTCACTGCAAGTTCTACGAACTGTACACTGGATTATATCCCACAGGGTAAATGCATTGTATTGTTGCTTTAAAAGACAGTAAGTTGGGCGCCAGAATCACAACAACCTCTATGTTTAGATAAGTAAACATTTAATTTTCTCCAGCTTCATAAAATCTTTCTAGAACTGTTAAAGAAACACCTAGAACATATGAAATTTTTTAAACAATATAAACATGGCCAGTAGCTACTTAACTAAGTATATAAGAAAATATATTTAACCAAGCATACAACAATGCTACCACTCTGTAATGATTTGCAGAAACCCTTCCTGGCCTGTCCCTTCCGCTGAGACAGTCACTCAGGCTTGCCAGAAGAATGGACCTCCTCCTCCTCCTCCTGAAGTTGATACCCAGTAAAGTCGGTTGGGTGGAAGTTATGATTGTAGCAATAATATCATAATTGTGACTCAGTAGTCATTGTGAATACAGAATTGTCACTGATGATAACTGTTCAGTGTTCATTATCACTACTTAGTGAAGTATACTTAGGCCATTTCCACACTACACTGTTATGGTGCTATTATTCCACTTTCAATATCCTGCAGAATTCTGGAGTTTGTAGTTTACTGAGGCCAAACAGCTGTCTGGCTGAGAATTCTAAATGCCTCTCCCTAAACTGCAAAACCCAGGTTTCCACAGGATATTGAAAGTGAAATAATAGCACTATAACAGTGTAGTGCAGAAATTGCCTTAGAGTATAATCCTAACTAGGCAAAGGGACCAATAGCCAGCAGGCTGACTGAAGCTGTGCTGAATCCAAAACCTTGGGCCTTCCCAGATGGATGTTGCTCTGACAGATGGATTGGGAACCAAGGATTTTATTTTGGATGAGCTCTCATTGGTTGGAAATAGCTTAGGCCAATTCTCACCTGGACCTAACTTTGTGCTGGCACAAGGACTGTGGCTCTGGGCTGAGCAAGGTTTGGATATGACATAACCCCACTCCTCTCCCACTCCACTCTTTCTATGCCCCACTTTTGGCTCTTCAGCCAGCTAATCTCAGACCTTGTGCCAACTGATCTCTCAGCTTGCTGGTATCATCTGGCACGAGGTAGTTATGACAGCACAAAAGGAGTTCAGCTGGTTTAGGGCCAGTTCAGCTGGTGCAAGTGTTTTACGCCTCATCCTAACCCACTCCAGCCAGCCAACCTTTGCAATCACTGTTAGTTAAGTATACTTAACTAAGTAGCTGATAGAGAATACTGGCCAATATATTTTCTCTTTCATTAACATAACTTCTCCCTTTCATTCTTCCTCCTTGAAAAAGAGAGAGAACCTTTTGAGGATGTCTGATCAATGTAGTTAACAAGTACATAATTTCCTTTTCAACATTAATATTTATATTCATATATAAAATAATTATTGTCGTCTAACTACCTTCCTATCATCTCAGTCAAATCCTAATTAGATAACGTTATCTACAGAGTTATTTGGGGTTCCTGAGATTCAAAATTAATGTGGCAAAATGCAGCAAAAGTACTTTACACAAACTGTGAAAACAGAATCAATAGTTGCTTCTTCTTCCAAACATTTCCTTTTGAAGCCTACAGGAATTCTTTATCTCCTCTTTTTCTGATTTTGCCAGGCCAGGCACAAATTCTGCTTCCAACAGAAATAGCAGCAATAACGTCAATTGCATTCTTGAATAGTGATAATCATGCCTCCCACAGAAGACTGTACAGAATGAATCAGGAGAAGAATTTCACTTCAAACAAAAACTGTTATATAATAACAAAACACTTATATTTCCAGGCTTCTGCGTGGAAGTGCCACAGTTCAAAATCCAATCTATTTTCATTAATAATTTAGAGTGATTTGAGATCTCTACCACAAAGCACTCTATTTTGCTAACCTGCTGAATAACTTTTTATGTTCCAGTGAAAAGCAGAGTGGTCAATTCAAACTAATTAGACCAGACTGAATGTGTTTTAACCTCTTTGTGCCTAAATAAAAGAAAACTGTTGCTAATAGACTTAACACCCTCCCACAAATTTTGTGTCCTTACTGCTGGAGACAAGCCTTTCATTTTCAGCCACTTTCAACAAAGCTGTCACTCTAGCAGTGTCTTATCTTTCATGGTCCTATATTTAAAATCTTGGCTGAATGAAGCTGAGGCAGGAAGCATTAGGATACAGCCTACTTCCACCTCCTTGTTGAAGAACACACTGCAATAGAGACAGGCTCTTTATTTGTTCTATGTGAAATGCTGGGAGGATAACAAGATAGCATTTGCAGCTTCAGCCATTTATGGAGAGGCAACTCCAAGGTATTTGGCTTTGACCCTCTAGTAAAAAAAAAAAAAAAAAGGAGACTAGGCTCCATATGCTTACAGCTTTTTTTCTTTAGAAAGCCCAGTGTATTTTGGTCTGTTTAGAATCATGGAATCATAGAAATGTAGAGTTGGAAGAGACCACACGGGCCATCCAGTCCAACTCCCTGCCATGCAGGAACACCCTCAAAGCACTCCCGACAGATGGCCACCGAGCCTCTGCTTAAAAACCTCCAAAGAAGAAGACTCCACTACACTCCAAGGCAGCATATTTCACTGCTGGACAGGCCTGACTGTCAGGAAGTTCTTCCTGAGGTTCAGGTGGAATCTCCTTTCCTGCAGCTTGAATCCATTGCTCCTTGTCTTGGTCTCTGGAGCAGCAGAAAACAAGCCCTCTCCTTCCTCTACATGGCATCCCTTCAAATATTTAAACATGGCTATCATGTCCCCTCTTAACCTTCTCTTCTGCAGACTAAACATACCCAGCTCTCTAAGTCTATCCTCATAGGGCATGGCTTCCAGGCCTCTCACCATTTTGGTCACCCTCCTTTGGACTTGCTCCAGCTTGTCAATATTCTTCTTGAATTGGGGTGCTCAGAACTGGACACAGTATTCAAGATGAGGTCTAACCAAAGCAGAGTAGAGTGGTACTAGTACCTCCCTCGATCTAGACACCATACTCCTATTGATGCAGCTGAGAATTGCATTGGTTTTCTTGGCTGCCACATCACACTGCTGACTCATGTTCAGCTTGTGGTCTACTAAGACTCCTAGATCCCTTTCACATGTACTGCTATCCAGCCACGTGTCCCCCATCCTATATTTCTGTATTCCATTTTTTCTACCGAAGTGTAGGACATTACACTTCTCTCTGTTGAATTTCATTTTGTTAGCCTTGGCCCAGCTCTCCAATCTATCCAGGTCATTTTGAATTTTGATCCTGTCCACTAGTGTATTAGCAACCCCTCCCAATTTGGTGTCATCCGCAAATTTGATGAGCACGCCCTCTATTCCTTCATCCAAGTCGTTGATAAAAATATTTAACAGCACTGGGCCCAGGACAGAACCCTGTGGCACCCCACTAGTCACTTCTCTCCAGGATGAAAAGCAGCCATTCGTGATCACCTTTTGGGTTCGGTCGGTCAACCAATTACAAATCCAACTAACAGTAGCCCTGTCCAGCCTGCATTTTACTAGCTAGTTTATAAATTAATTGGCCTTCTTCAAGGGCTACGTGTGTGTGTGTTTATATTTTACAGTCTTATAGCAAGGAACAACACACATATATCTAATATATAAAAGTCAAAGTCTGTGAATTTGTCTAGAATCCCATGCAATCCTGGGGTTTGCAGTTTAGGGAGGGGCCTTTAGAATTTTCATCCAGAGAACTCCTGAATAGGCCGGCTGCTATAGAAATAAGGCCTGGCAGCAAGGAGGAGGGCAGTGTATTCCTCAGGAACCCGATCTCTCTATGTTAATAACTCTGAATGCAGATTGGATTGGGGAAAAGTTACAGGTACTGGACAAGATAGTTTGGGGAATTAGAGACACAGGATCTCAAATCTTTCTACCAAGTACTACCTATGAGAAAATAAAATCCTGGGCAATGCTGGGTAAATATGCTAGTAAGTTATATAATATTTCCATGTTCACAAAGTGAGGTATACTATTCCTGTAACAAACCGCACAAATGCCATAAATCTAATCTACAACATAAATTTCTGGAGTTGCTGTTGTAGTCTCCTTAAGAACTGGACTGATATGCAATAAAGAAGACAAATTATACTTTTTTTTTTTTTTGGTTATTTATACAGTTCCTTAGATGGTCAGAAGCAAGGATAGCCTAAAGAAAGTGGTGTGACCAGTTACAAAGACACCTGATGTAACCTGGCTGCAAGATTGCCCCCCCCCAATTCTGCACAGTGGAGTGGCTTTATACTAATGAATGGAGGTCTAGATCCTCATGAACCTAGTCTCCTTTTTTTCTTCCTGCTGATTTATTAAATGTGCTTTCCAGTACTTATTCCTGCTCCTCTTTTTGACCCTCTAACAGCATTTAGTTGAAGATGATGGACAGAGTTAGTTATCTTTCCCATTCCTTGGTATCAACAATGACAGAGACTGGGTGTCTACAGTGTACTTACTGAAATATATACATACTGGCCAGTCTTCAGCAATAAGGGCTTCTCATAAGGGCTTATTACTGAATCTCCATTTTGAATAAAGATTCACTTATAAACATATAATAAAAAACCTGTCACTGCAAGCATCCTGAAATCAGAATAGGGGTAGTGTTGCAGTGTATGGACATTCCAAGGATCAACACGACAGACAGCTAGAATTTCTATACTGTCTTAAATGGTCAGTTACAGCTCCATGAAATTTTACAGGAAAGATGAGCAGGATCAGGGTACAGCTGTATAACTGCCCTTCAGCTCAGATTTATTCTTCCTGCTACTATACATCAAAGGATTTACTCTTCTTTATTTGATTTAGACAACAGATATCCTGGGAATGGCTTTTGCATGTTTCTATTTTTTTAAAAAAAATTGCTTATTAATCTTTCATAACTTCTGAGAAAGGTAAAGGTATGATCTTTCAATATGACGATGGCAGAATGAATGAAACTGCTCTGCTGTCTGATACTATAAGAGTGGCAGTTTGCAGAAGACAGCAGTTCAACAGTCCTACAAACCTTAAATTAGAAGGCACTACTTGTAACATATGGTTTATAGAAGTGAGTCAGAAAAAGGCAGTGAAAGCTATTTAACTTCTAATTTCTTGCTTTTGTTCACTCTGTTCTGTTTTAAGAAGAAAATCTAGAAACAAAATGAAGACTTTTCATATTGTTCTCTTTTTAGCTGATATTATTAACTATCAGCAAGCATTTATACAATGGATAGCAAGTGCTCTGCGGCCTTTACCTTGCTTGTTCTCATAATAACCCTGGTAGCTGGTGACACCTGTATCAGAAGTATGTCATTCATTCTCTCTCTCTCTCTCTCTCTCTCACACACACACACGCACGCACACTCACACACTATGTTTGTTCCCCTTCAAATATTATCAGAACAGCATGGGGAATAGACAAGGCCTCATGGCTAAATGTTACCAACCTATTCACAGCATTCTTGAAAGTTGAATGCTTGCCATTAAAGTATATCTACAAGATCCATCATTAAACTAATGAATCAATTCACTCTTGTGCTAATTAAAGCATGTTTATACCTTAATCACATGAAGTACATATGCAGAGTACAACAAATCCATTAAATCAATAGTATTTACCTAATTCTTGATTCAACCAGTCTACTCTAATGAGAACAAACTATAAAATTCAGGCCAGGGATTCACTTGCCTGTCCTGCAAAAAAGATGACAGACAGACAGACAGACAGACAGACAGATAGATAGATAGATAGATAGATAGATAGACAGATAGACAGATAGACAGATAGATAGATATGACAATGATCTCTCTTGATCTGGCTGTACTCAAGGGTCTTAAAACACTCAGATTCTAGATTCAGCCAGCAACAGTATGAACAGCACACCTTTCTATGTGGGAGTTCCAGCACAACAGGGGATGCATCTAAACACATTATTTAACTGGATCAGGGCAATCAGGTTTATAATGTTTCCCTGTTGTTGCTTTATGCCTTCAATACATGACTGATTTACGGTGACCCTAAGGCAAACCTATCATGGGGTTTTCTGGGGTTGAGAGTGTGCGCGCCCAACGTCACTCAGTGGGTTTCTATGGCTAAGCAGGGAATCAAAAACTAGTCTCTGTACTCCAACATTCAAACTACTACACCACACTAGCTCTCAATGTTTCTTTATGTATCTTAAAAAAAAAACAATTTAGTGGAAAACTGTTTAACTGGTTGATATTTTTTCTCAACTATTTTATCACATTTCTGAAGTTTTCCTTAAACATGATATGGAGAGAGAGGGAGAGGAGGAGGGGGAAGGGAGGGAGGGAGAGAGAGAGAGAGAGAGAGAGAGAATGTTTCTCAGCATACCATGTTTTAAGGAAAACTTCAAAACCACAATAAAATAGTTGAGAAGAATATCAAACAGGAAACAATAAACAGGCCAATTTATTTTGTACAGCTTCTAGTGATTGTAATTTATCAATTCCCCTAAATGTTGCTCTACATAACATTTGGGGAAAGAGTTCAATTTTGTTAAAAAAATCCAAAATTAGTGGAATCAAGCATCCTCTTCTAGTTCTGCAAAATCTGAGGGTGCAAGATACAGCTTTCTGAAGTTTCTGTCTAACATAATCAATATGTACCGTCCAAGAACCTGACTGGTGAACACCACTTCTAAATACTTCAAACATATCACCAGTTCCAATAACTTCCCATGTGTGATCATTTATGGGTCTGGGGTCTTCTGCCAAAGACCATAATTCTGTCCCCTCCCCCATAATCTACAATGAACAACTTTTGCTTACAGTCATCATTGAATAGTTGTAGTAGTCTTTTGAGGCCTATTTGAGTATATGGTACTAGCACTGTATCATCTGCATAGGGCAATATATCATTCATATATAGATTGAAAAGCACTGGAACCAAGACAACAGCCCTGGTGAACCCCCTCTGATAGTTTAAAAGGGCTGGGCAATTGAATTTACGATTTAAGATGCTCATAATGATATTTAAAGCCTAAATGGCTCGGGACCTCAATAGTTGAAAGAATGCATCTCTACACATATGCCATTTTGTTTTGTGCAATGACTGAGTGAAGTTCCAGGCCTCATCAAAACTTCATTTAGTGCCATATACAGACATACATTGCTGCTTTTAAATAAACTTTATTGGTGATAAATGATGCAACAGATAGCATATCCAAAAGAGCTTTCCAGCTCTTTTGCTGAGGAGGTCTCAGCCTCCTCTCACAGTCAAAGATACAACTGTGCCCTTAAACTACTAATTTTACCAGACTACCCTTGGCCAGAAATTCAATTCCCTGTTGCTGGCTAAATACTGTACCTGGCTTGGTGTGCACTCAGGGCCCATGGAAGATGGAATCCATCCGGTTATATAGTGCAGAAGCAAGCAAAGAAAGCCAAACTGTGCAAACATGACTCATTCCCCCGCTCCCAGCAATGAGAACAACGTAAGCAGGCTAATAATGGGGAAATTCACTCCTTCAATCCGTCGTCAGTCTTCATATCTTTTCTCAGCTGCAAACTCCCAAACTATTGTAAAAAATAGCTAGCAAGGTCATGAATACAAACTAACCATTCCTATATCTGTACACATTTGTTAACTTTTGGCCATGATGCTAACCAAGATTCTCCAAACCCATATGCCTAGTGGTACAGGCCTAACTCGCTAAACCCATCCAAGAACTGAAATCTGCTAGAGAAGCCCTCTCCTGTGTCCCATCAATCAGGGAAATATGCTGTGGGAAGATGCGGGAGACGGCCTCTGCTGCAGCACTCCAGGTATGGAATACTTTCTCTTTGGATCACAATTGGCACCAATGTTGCCATCATGCTGGTGCCAAGTGAAAATACAGCTGTTCTCTTAAACCTTTGCAGCCTAATTGGTTTTCCACAAACCTCACATCTACATGGTCCTAAATAATTTTAAACTATTTTAACCTGTTTTAAGCTATCTTTTGAACTTCAGTTGTTTAGTATTTTTTAGCCTTTAAAAATCATTCAATTTTTACACTGTTTAAATTATTATTGTCCATTGCCCTGAGATCTTTAGAAAGAGGATGGGATAGAAATATTTAAATTAAACAAAATTAAAATCTTGAACATTAACAGCATAGTGGGCAGCAAAATGTTGATTACAGAATGTTATGACAGGATGAACTATAAAAATGGATGGTTCTAGAGCAGCTGAAATATATCCTCAACATAACAGTTTAATTATCAAGATCATATTTTTATTATGTTTAGAAAAGATGCAGATTTTAAAATAAGTGGGACTCAGTATCAACTTTCCAGTAACATACTTCAGGGTACTGTAACAAAACATCTGCTCTCTTCTTCATTTTTCTTTTAAAGTTTCTACAGGCTTGAAAAATAGTTATGTACCATAAATATGCCTTTATGAGTCATTTACTTAAGTGAACAGCTGCCTCCTAATTAGCCAAATGTTCTCCATTTTAAATCATACTGCTAAATGAACAACCTGTAACAGGCTGGAATGCAATACACTATGCTGAAAGAATACAAACCTGCCATTTGTAGCAATTTGTAGAGGTCAATACATTGACTTCTGTTCCAGTGGGGTTAAGTAATCCTGATTATTGTTTAAGATGAAGAATATTTTTGGTACAAGAAGAGTCTAAATGTGGAGGTGGGGGATAGTCTTAAGAATGTAGTCTTCAAACATGGTTAAATACAAACACGACCAGTTCTATAGATTTAATCCATTTAATAGTAATGGGTTAATGAACAGTAACAAAGGGTACAATTCATTCAAATATGCAGCTCAATCTTACGCATATCTACTAAAAAATAAGAACTACTGATTTCCATGTGGATTACTCAAAAGTGTGGGTTGTATCTCAGTTGTGCATCTCAGCTTTTTCCTTGTCAAAAGATGATTACTTGCAGCAAAAGGAGATACATGATTCTAGCAGTTCTGTTTTCCCGTGTAGCTCTGCATGCCCCAGATCTTTTCCATAAGCTCCACTAAATCTCTGAAGCAGATGTAAAGGCCTGAGGGGCTGCAGGAGGAAGCAGAATTTGTTGGGTAAAAACCCAAGGGTCTATTTTTTAGGTCCTGTCATTTATTGCATTTAACTGATATCAACAGAAGTGCTAACGATTAACTACTCTATTTCCTATCACTGACTAAAAGAATTTGGGATTCAAAAGAGAAGATCATGAAATGGTTCAACTAAACAGTGTATGTCTGTGTTACACTTTCATCTCAAAAAGAATTTTTCAGTGGTTGGCATGATCCAGTTAAAACTTAAACATTTTTTTTTAGTAAACAATACACCCAACATCTTTTCTTTTTAAAAAAGGCCAAGAGAATTTATTTATTTATTAAAGAAAATGAAGCCTTGAGTAAAATCAAACAGGAAATGGCTTAGCAAAAAAATTAATATATGAGAGACATCTCTGAATGTGATTGTATCTGCTTTCTGTAACAATTTCCAGATGACAGATCCAAAATAATATACCCTTTCCCTTTTGAGCTGTACCACATGCTTGTATCAAAGTAGATCTCGTTTCCAAAGCTGTGCTTCTGTGAAGGTGACCTATCTTGCCTTTGTATAAAGAAGTCAAAATGATTTGTACTCACTTCTGAAGTTCATGTTAAGATATTTCGGGTTCCCTTGGTACAGTGCTGCCTTTGTTTCATACTGTAAAAAGTTATTTTATGTTTTGATACAAAGACCTTAAATGCAAAGCACCTTAGAAGTTCAAAATTTGCGTATGGTTTCTGCAAAATTTCAATTCTTTTCAAAAAAGGAATTATGTAGTGAGCATTAGCCTTTTTTGAAATATGAATCATATTATTACTGGCAAAGAAGAATATACTATTTGCTTCTGTCAGGAGCACAAAGTAGCTTCTAATATAAACCACTTGATTTGGATCAGTATATATATCAGAAAAAGTTAATGCTTTTTAAGTGTATGAAATCTTTCATCCTTAAAGCTTACTGAAATAGGTTGACTGAACTCCAAGGCACATCTGTTAAATAATGCCAAACCTGGAGGTTCAATTTTTTATTTGTTATATAAAACTGATTCTGCTTTGCTGCCTACAGAATAGCCTATTTTATAAGTTTCAGTGTTAGGTAAAGAACACATTCACAGATACAGAAAATCCCTTGATTCGAGAATGAAGGGGGCAAACCTTATTTAAGTTAAGGGCTCTAAGTTTTGAAAGTATGAGAGTAGGTAATGACTGAGGCCCTGGGACAAGAAAATAATCATTAAAAAAACCATGAATTCACTGCACTTTGTATATTAAGTATAACTGTAAAGGGTTTTTCTTTGTTTTCACTGTCAGGAGTAACAATATTCTCTATATAAATACTCTATCTGGTGTCTAGTTAGGTGTTAACAGCAAGATGTTGACAGAAAACAGAAAGACAGTTTGTGTGGGAGAAGTGGAAGGTGAGAGAGAAAATTAAGCCAAAATCTATTGACAGGGAAGACTGGCAACTATAGGTCAGCAGGGAGACTAAGAATAGAAAGGGAAAACAAGGTCTAGGAAATATGGAACTGAGGATAGCTGTAGGAAAGGTGACAGTCAATAGACTGAGAAGGACAGACCGGTTGGAGTGTAAAATGGTAGAGTATGAAGGAAAGAGGGGATGAACATGCACAGAACTGAGAAAGAAGTATGGGCAGCTAGTAAGGACGGGAAAACTTAGTCTTAAGATGGAAGGGACTTTGCAACTCTGTGAAAAACAGTGGTCCCCCATTTTCCCAACATACTATTCTTGGAGTACCGTGGAGGTAGCATCAATACTGTAAAAGGTATCCATCAGCGACCCACTGCAAAGGGTCCTTCAAACTTTGAGAAGGCCTTGATTGATGGATTCAGAACTATCTCTCATTCTGAATGTTCACATATGTATATGCAACCAAATCTATGCCTGTAGTTCTCTAGTCAAGATAAGATAAGTTATAAGGTAAGAAAGTAAGTGTTTGGCATTGTCTAGTATCATAAAGTTATATAAAAATCATGTCACAAAAATATGTAAGCTAGATGAAATCTTCCAGTTCCTGATGTGACAATAAACACAAAACTATTCTCCTTTTTTTACTTTCTTTTTAACTGTTGAAATCATGAGACTATTATATAGGCTCCTCTTGGCCCAAATGCGATATCGCAAATAAGGCACAAAGCATATATTACATGCCTCCCAACATTTCACAGATTAAAACCAGCACACATGTGGCCAAGTGACATCAGAGTGTAGTCAAGATGGTGAAAGTTATTAATGTGGAAGAATATACAAGGCAGAAGAGGCTGCAGCAGCTTGCTTTTGTTGTCTCCTGGGAACGGCAAGATTCCTTCCCCTCCTCTCCACTCCCTCTTGCTGAATTAATTGATTAGAAATTACTGTACTTTTTGCCCTTGAACTCAGCTTTCATCAGTGAAGCATTCTGAGAGCTAAGGGAGAAAGTGGGAGGAATAGAGAGAAACTGACATTTTAAAAACAGCAGAAAAAGTGGGAGTATAGAGGATTAACTGGGAATACCGTTGCTATGTCAGGATAGGTGGAGGGTACTATATTAGAATATCTCTTAAAGACGGCATCTAATTTTCTGCCATTTTCATTGTTTTATTTTCTCTTTTGACCAATAAGTCCTCACAAAAAGTACACCTGAAACTTCCAGTCTTCTGAAAAGTTAAAAGAAAGCCATCAGGATAGATCAGAAGTTATTGCTAGTGGAAGACACGTAGAATCCTGCAATACGAACTCTCTAGTCTGTACTTGTCATGTGGTATTAAGATGAAATAATGTTGAATGTTGGTTTGTTTCCAAGATCATTCCCATTCATCTCTCCATCATTTACTAAGCACAGGGACACTCTTACTAAAGCCGAAATATGTATTATTGCATCTTCACAGGACAGAATAAATTGATATACCAATTTGTTCACACACTACCTGAATTACTTCACCACCCTATTTCACAGTACAAAATCTGTTATTAAAAACCTGCCGCTACCATCTGCTCACTGGGAAAATAAGCTGAATCAAAAACCTGTTAGGACTTCTCTCCTTGCCAATATTCATGATTCAGTCACAAGGCTCATGATTTTATGACAAATATTTTTACTGATTGTGTATCATAGGAGCTGCCCTTCAAGCACACCAATTTCCTTTACAGACAGGCACCTGCAGGGATCTACCATGCATGTCAAGGTTCTGGCTCTTCCTCATTCAAGTTCTCTCCTGAAGTCAAGTGCTCCTCTAATCAGTCCTTTCTTTTGTGCTCTTCCTACCGTGCATGCAGCGTGCTAATTAGGCATGTACTTCCAGATACAGCCTGCCACAAAGCAGGTGGAGAAATGCCTTAATCAAAAAGTAAGGGATCTCTGTGTGTGTGTGTGTGTGTGTGTGTGTGTGTGTGTGTAGAGGGTGCAGATTCAATTTAGTGTGAAGGAGACAGAAATGTGAATGCCAGATTTCAGAGAAAAGAAATGAGAAAGAATACTAGGGTAGACTGAATATGAGGGTGTAGTGGATATCTTCAGAGATTTCAGTTCATGAAAGCTAGAGATGGCATCAACAGTGATTGAGATCTAACATCCAAACTAGATGTGACACATTTAAACTTTCTGCTGACAATAACAACCCCAAAACAACCTCTAAAGGATGTGAATTTGAGCATAAGAATAGCTAGGAGGGCAGGCATTCTAATCTTTCTCTGGGCCAGTGGTTGGTCAATCTGGCTCTTCATGTTTTTTATCCATACAGGAAACATGTCTTTTCCCCTGTAGGTAAAAAGCAGCTTGGGGAGAGTGATTTTGATCTAGAAAATGTCATTTCTCAATCTAAAACTGCAGCCTTCAGAAGTTATGTTAGTCCTAACACACACCCCTCACTACTTCTCTTGGGGAAAGATGCACATTATGGCATGTTGGACCAGGGTCATTTGTCAAGTAAAAACTGATCTGACACATGCTCAGGATGAAAACCTACCAGTTGCTTCAAATCTTCTTAACTTTATCATTATCACATTAGCTGTATGGGCTATTCGTGACTCTTAGATAATTTCACATGTCACAAAATAAGCCCTAGTGAAATTCACATGTGCACACCAGCTGATCCTGATGTCTTAAAGCATCTAAAGTACTGAAAACAATGATTTTATTGGTCTAGAAGTAAGCTTAATTGCTTCTCAGAATCATCTATAGGTTCATTTGGTTGGATTGTTTCTCGAAGGGCAGATTAGTTCAAGTGCAATGATTCTGTTTTAAAAATGTATTACTTGAATAGGGATGTATTAATATCCATACAACAAAACAACATGCAAGCTGCAACTAAAAAAAATAAACTCTTCATGAAAGAGATCTTTTAAAGCAGATCAAACAATAATAGCAGACTTACTTCTGAATATATTATACCCTGCCTTTTCATTTAAAACAAAGCAGAGGGCAATAGTAAAATACAGACTTAAAAACATAATGTAAAAGATAATCAATTAAGAACAACAATCAGAAATGCAATAATGTATCCTGGACCCAAGCGCTTAATACCCTTCCTTTAACAACAACTGCTAACAATGTTGTTAGCAGCTTGCTTCCATGCTATTTTGAGCAAATTCTGAAGGTCTTAGCATCTCGCAATTTTCCATTAAATACCTAGTCTCTGACAAAGAACCTCCTTTTTAAACATTTTTTATGCCTATCCAGCCACCATTTCCCTCCTTGTCCTCTGCTACCTGAAAGACTCCCCCCCCAGTGTCAGCATTGGGAGGATGGTGAGGGAGGACTGGAGAAATATAGACTTTTAGTGTCAGGTTGCAGCTGTATATCTGCAGTAAGCAATGCAATAAATCTTGAGCTGGCAGAGAAAGGGACTCTATCCTAGACAATCCTACTGCAGCTGTACGCACCTGCCTACAACAGACAAGATAAACAGCAACTGCCTCCAAAGCCCTTACTGAGCATGTGTGAAGAGCAAAACACAGAGAAAAAGTGGAAAGAGATAAACCTTCCTCATCAGCTCTCCCCAGCATGTTAGAAAAGCACAGATCTACACATTTGGCCACCAAAATAGAGATCATTAGAAAAGTGGAGGCTGGTGAAAGAATCATTCCAGGATGCATTATGAAATAAGCTTTCAGATGGTCTCTAAAAGGCTCAAAATGTTTTTTTTTACTTATGCAAGTAAAGTTACCAGACCTGATTGTTTCATTTCACACATGCATATTGTTAGTTTTGTGGAACACGTTGAACTGCTATGTGTATTGGGGGGGGACCTATCCCCTTTTCTGTGTGTGTTGGAGGGGAAACCTATTCCTTTTCTTTTTATTTCTACCTTTGGTACATTTTTTTTAAAACAAGTGTAGCCCAGGAATACATCTACTTTGTTAGCTGGGTACAGCACTTTTCCTCTTTCCATGTGAAGGAGTTTTTAACATGCAGGAGCATACATATATGATCCTTCACTGGCAACTTTGCCTACAGAGGAGTTATTTTCTTGACCCTTTTAATTGGCTTGTAATCACTATAAGAATGTTGCAGTTTAAAAGGGTGTTAAACAAGTCTCACTGTCCCCCTCCCCCTGTGTTCCTGCCCTTTACTGCTAAATTTGTATACAGAATATCCATTGTGTGTCACAAAGGACATGAAGAAAAGCTTCTTAGCCAGAGATTCAAGAAAAATTCACTGGAGCTTACTTTGCCATGGCAACGAATGGAATTTAGAAAAGAAGCCAAATATAGATGAGTGAATAAGGTTTGCTTGGTAACGTCACTAGATTTTATTTTGGTTCTCAAAGCCAGGGGCTTCTACTGCAAAAAGGTTGAAAGTCCTTAATTTGTCTCTTTACATAATGATTTGAAGGAAAGTATAAGAATATAACATAAGCACATAAGAAGAGCCATGCTGGATGAGATCAAAGGTCTACCATCTAGTCCAGAATTCTCTTGACACATTGGCCAGCCAGATGTCTATGAGAAGCTCACAACAAGAACATAAGTACCATAGCACCTCCTTCTTGTGTTCCCTAGCAACTGGTATTTAGAAGCATACCACCTCCAGTGCTGAAAGTAATATTTAGCCATCATGATTAGTAGCCACTTACCTCCTTGCATTTGTCTAACTGCTTTTCAAAGCTGTAGAAAATGGTAATCACTACTTTTTGTGATAGTGAATTCTACAGTGAAACTCTGTGCTACATGAATAAATACTTCTTTTTGTCCGTCCTTAATCTCTCATCATGTAGTTTCACTGGGTGATTCACACTTCTAGTAGTATGAGAGAGAATGAGACACACTTCCCCACACCATTTATAATTTTATACATTTTTATCACCCCTGCTCTCAACCTTAAATACTGTAATTTTTCCTCATAGGACACTTATTCCAATCCTTCTTCTGCACTTTTTCCAGCTATACAATATTCTTTTTGCAATGTGGTGCCTTTAACTGTACCCAGTATTCCAAGGGTGGCTGCAGCATAAATCTGGAGGACATTTTGATTCTGGCAAATTTGCTTTCACTTCCTTTCCTAATTATGCTCACACAGAATTTGCCCTTTTCAGAGAAGACATACTTGGTCTTTTTCATCATACTATCCACCATAACACCAAGTTCTTTTTTCTAACAAGTGCCAATTTAAATCCCATCGTTGTAACTCAGAAGTTGCGATTTTTCCCACTATTCACTTTGCTACATTTGCTTACATTGGACTAAACTTGATGTCTACCCCTTCAGAGAGAGAGAGAGAGAGAGAGAGAGAGAGAGAGAGAGAGAGAAAGAGGGAGAGACTGCAAAGAGATTCTACCCAAAGATGGCTCAGAAATTCCCTGATTCTATTCCTACATTAGCAATTGTGGTTCAAGCAGATTTTTAATGTGAATACCTAAGTCAACCAAATGGAGCAGAATGATCAGAATGTCCTCAGCTCTTCCATTTATTTGTTTGTTTGCCATTTTGCTCCACAACTGAAAGACCTAGCGAAAATTTGCACCAGTCTTTGGGAACTTGCCTCTCACCCTTTTCCTCCATTCCCCACACAGCCTTTCTCCCAACACTAGTCTAAGATCAGCAGCACTGCTAGTAGACAGGTGCAGGTAATGCTACCTCATGTTACAGTACATAGACTGCCACTAAGTAGCACAGAGTAAAACCAACTGCTCCCAAACTCGAGTAATATGATCAGAAAGTAGTTTTGGTGGCTGTTTCAAAGAATATGAAAAAGCTTGCATCAGCACTCTTCAACCTCATGCCATCTAACAACTCCCAATGACCCTGTGGCCACTGGCTGGAGATAGTAGGGGTTGCAATTCAAAATATCTAGAAGGCACAAGTCTGAGAGAAGTTACTTACATGGATGAGCCTGTCTGGTAGGAAATTGTATGGAGCCCATCATAGCTCATTCCGCATCATCAAGACACAAATCTGCTCATCCCATATCATCAATATATAAATCCTATAGAAAGTCAAATAAATGCAGACTTATCTATAGCCCTACACTACCACTATTTAGGAAATATAACTTCATGTGCATTAGTCCAAAGCCAATTGATTTTGTCACACAACCAATCAAAACTGTGTAAACAACTAAATATGAGGTCCTCCTAGGTGTTAAATATATAGGACTCTTAATCTTAGGACTAGGGATCTTAAATCAAAAGTAATTGAAATGAGTGTACAGAAAAGAAACTTCAGGGAGCATACTTATGGTCATCAGGGAGCGTACTTAGTATTTTAAAAGGTAAGGTTTTGTTGTTACACTACCCCAAGAGGGCTTGAATACCCTAAAGACATCAGATCCTGTCTTATCTTAGGAACTAAGCAGGATCAGTCCTAGTTTTTTTTTATTATTTATTTGTATCCAGCCTCTCCATATAGATCGAGACAGCGAACAATTTACAATTAGCATGTATTTCGATACATTTCTATACATGCCCCCAACAAGCTGGGTACTCATTTTACCGACCTGCGAAAGGATGGAAGGCTGAGTCAACCGTGGAGCCCAGCAGGATCCAACTCACAACCTTGTGGCTTGCAGTACTGGCATTTAACCACTGCGCCACCAGGGCTCCTATTGCTACTTCATCAATGAATATCACTGTATTTCAGATGAAAGAACTGACAAACCACCTCTGAGAATTCCTTGACTAAAAACCCCCATGAAATTCATGGGGTCACAATAAGTCAACAGGCAACTTGAAGGTGCGTGCACGCACGCACGCACACACACACACACACACACAGATTACCCCAAATGCAGCAAAACTATGGTCTTCCAGAATTCTTTGAAAAAAATTATTTCATAAACTTTTTATAGAACTTTTGTATTTTATGGTGTAGAAATGTGTGTGACAGAAAAGATAAGTGAGAGAGTTCCTTTGTAGGATGGAGAAGCCAAGAGGATGCAGAAAAAAAGGTTCATTTATATTATGTTAACATCTAGAGTATTAAAATCCATAAAAATTTAAATATGCATGAATTTTCAAAGAGACTTAAAACTTCAAGGGAACAGATATCTATATTAAGTATTTGACACAGCAAATTATGATATATGATCAAGTTATGGAAAATCTTAAAAGAACTACAAAAATGAGAAAACTTGAAATACTGAAGCTGTAATATAACTTTCTTACCTCCTTATAGCCTTCCTTATGTGTGTATGTTTAGTTTAAAGTTTTTTTTTAAAAGTAGTATTGCTTTTACTGCTGTGACAAAGTAAGTTTGTAATTTTTAAGGCACTTGTTTCAACTCCGCTACTCTCTAAGTCTAGTTTTGAAATGACCTTTATCATTGTCTAAGAACTGGAGGATTGTTACATTGTATATCTTGGCTTTTTTGTGCATCCTTTAAGAGTTACACCAGATAGAAGCAAAAGTGGAAAACTCAAAGAAGTGTGAATCTATTTCTCTGGTTACTAAGTAGGTTGATGCAACCCAATTGTAGTTTTCACCTATCTGGAGTCCTTTCTGGAAACTGAGGCAATTATTTCTATGACTACTTGGTGATTCACCTGGAGGATACTGTTAAGAGTTGGCTTTAATATCCTAAAGGCACAAGATCACATCTGGTCTTGGAAGCTAAGCAGGGTCAGCCCTGGGTAGTACTTGGATGGGAGACCACCAATGAATATCAGATGCTGTAGGCTGTATTTCAGAGGAAGGAACTGACAAAACCACCACTGAGTATATGTTGCCTAAGAAAACCCTATGAAATTCATGGGGTAGCCATATGTTAACAGATAACTTAAAGGCACATTCACACACAAACGGTTAGACCTCACAAAGGTTGCAATGGAGCTTAGGAAAGTTACTTTTGTGGACTGAGTTAGCCTGTACCTCACAGAATCCTTCAGCTAACACGGCCAAGACATGCCATGGTAATCACCCATTTTAAAAAGAGTATAATCCAGACTCCACAAGCAGTGATATGGGGCAGCTCCAAAGCATAAAAATAAAATACGAAGCATAAAAAGCTTCACTGGCTTCTTTATCAGGCAAAGGTATTAAAAATCAGACAGGAGGAAAATGGTAATGATATAGGAGTCACCAGCCAACATTCTGAGATGTCAGTTAAGATGATATTGAGGGATTTCAATGCAGGCAGAGGCCAATCCCTTTACTGCCCATGTGAGGACAACAGGCAAAGAGCAATAAATGATGAATGATAGGTAATTAAAATTCAACTCCATTAGCAACGTAACTTCTTCTGAGATCTAGATGTCCCTGTCCTGTGTGAAACTAACTGCTCCTTTGTTAGGCAGAATTCATAGACATGGCCATGTTAGTCTGGATCAGTATGGAAAGGAATCTTGTAGCACTTTTGAGACTAACCAAGTGAAAGAAGCTGGTAGCATAAGCCTTCGTAGACTTAATTCTACTTCATCAGATGCAGTATGCTTTCTTAGTATCCTGTACCTGAGGACAATGAAGTAGATTATGGGTGTTAGAGCAAGCAGTGTAGTATTTACATCTCAGTTGCCCAACACCTTCTTGCTCTTTTGTGCTGCCCCCCCCCAGCATCTGCTGGGCCACTACTTACAGTGTCCTAAAGACTCAAAAATTACTGGAGGTACTAATGAGACCTTAATCAAAGGTATCTACATTCAAAGTAGATAGTTAGGGATAAATCCAAAAGCAGTTGAATTGTGAAAGAATTTGCAGGGGTATCTCCGTTGTATGATAAAGGAACACTGGGCTGTGTTTTTCTCATTAACTGTTACTGGACATAGGAAAAATATCTGGGTTAATTTTTTTTTTAAAGAAAACCTCAAACAGCTGTTATTTTTAGGGAAGAAATGTCAATAAAGTTCAAAAATATCTCAAAGTCATTTTTATGGGTTCATATGCTATATTCTGTCAGAGTACTGGAATTAAGGACTGAATAAATTGGCAGTGATAGCAAAAGAGAAACAAAGGGTAGACATGTCCTCTGAAGAAGTTATCTAGAAATGAAAACACTTTCATTGGTATCAGTACATGCATCTGAGAAATAATCTGTGAAAAAATCTGATCAATAATCAGATGAACTGAGCTAATAAGAATTAATATTTGACAAGATTTCAGTGTAATTTTTCATTTGTATCTGAACAGAGGAGGAAAGAATATAATATATTTCAGGTAACCTCCATGAATATTGCTTAAAATCTAATGCAGTTTTACAATATATAGTACAGCTCAAGTGTTTTGAAGGTGGTTAAATATAGAAAGTCCATCCAAAAGATGACTTAGATGTGTATAAGCAGCAATTGCATACACAAAAATCATGAACAGGATGCCAGCCTATGTTTGTTAAAACTAGATTTTCAGAAATCAGTTAAGTACTTAATTAATTAAGTCCAGTAGCACAGAAACTTGCTAAGTGACAATGCTTATAACTATGGTGATGATATACAACAGATGTTGCCTACAAAATATATACCCATCATTTCATGAAAATACTAAGGAATTTTTTGAAGGGGCAGAAATTGAGAGTTTAAATAGACTTACATACATTGAGATAGTCTGAAGGAACTAGACAAGATTCACAAGTGTAAAGATGTATCATTAAATGCTAAAGTTAGGATTGTCCATGCCATTGTATTTCCAGTTTCTATGTATGGTTGTGAAAGCTGAACAGTGAGAAAGGGTGACAAGAAGAAAATCAAGTCCTTTGAAATGTGGTGCTGGAGAAGAGTTCTGCAGATACCCTGGACTGCTAAAAAGACAAACGAATGGGTCCTGGAGCAAATTAAACCTTAACTTTCCCTAGAAGCCAAGATGACTAAACTGAGGTTGTTTGTACTTTGACCTTATCATGACAAGACATGACTCATTAGAAAAGACAATAGTGCTTGGTAAGGCAGAAGGCTGTAGGAAAAGAGGAAGACCACATTACAGATGGGTAGATTCAATCAAGGAAGACACATCCCTGAATCTACAAGACCTGAGCAGGGTGGCTGATGATAGGGTATCTTATCCATAGGGTCACCATAAGTCAAAGTCGATTTGACAGCAGTTAACAACAACAAATACATACAAATGGACAGAAAGATATGTTAAATCTCTAAATATCCTACAGACTGATGGCTTACCGGGTGAAACCTGATTTTTTTTCAAGGAATCATTATCACTTTCATTAGTTCTACTCAACGTTTCATTTGTGATAATTCATAAAAAATATCTAACATTCTAAACATCTAGCCCAGAAATGGAAATTATATGGCCCTCCAGCTCTAATTTCCAGTATTCCTCACCATTGACTATATTAACTACAATTACTACGATTCATAGTCCAACAACACCTGGTAGGCTGTGTGATTGTTATCTCAGAACTAGACTTGGGCAAAACCATCTACACTGGGAACTGCTACTTGTTTTCAGATCAATTTACATACTGATCTGAAATTTATGGACTACTTATTTAAAACATATACAACTAAAAACTGAGTTTCTTTTATCCAAAGTGCTTGGGACCAGAAGTGTTCTGTATTTCAGATTTTTTCAGTTTATAGAATATGGTGCCTTTTTGGGATAGCCTCATGTCTCATTCAATCACTACTTGTGTTGTATATGAAACATGAAGATGGAGACAGACTGAGGATCTGTGAAATGGCAGGAATCCAAGCACAGCACTTGACATGAATCCACACCTTCTGTCACTTCATAGATCCATAGTCTCTCTCTCTCTCTTTGCCCCCAGCTACCCACCTCCATCTTTGGAAAGGTGCCTGTGGTGCTCCTCAGATCTGAGAGACAAATGAGCAGGAACACCACTGCCACCACCTCAAAGGCAGAAGTGGGCAGCTGGCAGTGAAAAGAGAGATCCTGAGGATCTGAGAGATAAATAATCAGAAGTACCACTTTGAAAGCAGAAGTGGTTGGTGGGCAGCAAATCATTTCGTTTTTAGGAAGTTTTTGGATTTCCGATTTCTGGTTAAGGGAGGCTCCTATTAATCTGGCTTCTATCTGAATTTGTCTGCAAAGAATACAAAACCCTAAGTGGTCTTTTTATTTATTTATTGTTTCTTATTGAAAATATAAGAAAATTCATTTTGGAAATAGCAAGAATTAAAACTAATATATATATAAAAAATAGACATACATATTGCATCACAGTCCAAGTAGTATAAATGCTTCAGTAATACAGAAGATTTCTACAGGCTGGCATAAAATTTAAGTTCTTACGGGACAATGTATTTAGCAAATTATCACACAATCTTGTACAGTACCATACAGACTATTGTCACTATCTTGTTAAAGTATTGTAATGATCAGAAATACAACATGCTGTTAATTAATGGAGGATTTTCTTAGATTCTTCCTTGGACCTAAAGGTGGTGTTCTTGCATTATTTAAATGGAAAATCAGATGCAGATGATTCAGAGTTAGTGCTCAAGGTATTAACTAAAGCAGAACCAGAAATAGGTAGTATGCCATGAAATAGCATAAAATTTGAAAAATTACAGGGAAAAATGTGCAACTCTAATTGTGCCTTACTGTACTACACAGTTACAGTGCTATTATTCTACTTTCAACATCCTATGGAATTCTGGGGTTTGTAGTTTATTGAGGCCAAAGAGCTCTCTAGCTGAGAATTCCAAATGCCCCCCCAAAACTGCAAACCCCAGGATTCTATAGGATGTTGAAAGTGGAATAATAGCACTATAACAGTGTACTGAGGAAAGGCCCATAGAATTAAACTGACAACTTTATTAAATGTTCAGGAAAGAAATGAGAAAACTCTTCATATAATTTGAGCTGTGAGACAACCAAATATTTCTTTTTATTATTTTATGTCATTAGTTCCAAACATGTTGCTGCATTTTTCAAATAAACTAATAAAAAATGAGAAGCTGGTGACTTGTATAAGGAAAAGCTATGAGTCATTCATTAGAGCTTAATCTCTCTTAATTACAGATATATGATGTGACACAGAGTGATTGAGAAGGCTACATTGTCAGTTTTCATCAGCAGGAAACTTAAATAGGTCAATGTCAGACAGCTTTTAAAGAAATCATATTGCAGTGAGGGAGAAATTCTTTTTCACAAAGCAAAATATGAATACTGCTGCTGTCAAGGGAACCAATCTGAAGCCAGTTGTCTACACCTTTTTGGTTCACATTTGCAAAACACAAGCCTGAGAAAGGACCGGGAAACAGGAATGCACGCACAGACAATTTTGACAAATGACCCATTGGTCTCATGGGTATTTGTCTATGTATCTGTGCCTGAAAAATATGTGTCCTTGAAAGAGCTTTCACCTCCCTTCTGTGATTTTTGTTTTTAAAATGTGCCCTTTTCCCCAATCAAATATCTTAGCTCAGAAAAAGATCAGGGAAGCTCAAGAAACTACACCAATATTCTTTGATTGGTACAAGAAGATATCTAGAGCAATATTCTCTGGTTGTTTCAAAGATGAATATAGATTCCACCAACGTACAGTAGATCTTCACAGTGAGTACCCAGTGTAGCTATACAGAGACTTCATCTTGTTCAGCAGGAGAATGGGATTAGCATTAATAAAAATGTCTCTTACCCCCTGAACATACTGCATTGCATTAACAGGCTGTATTGATTTATTTTGAATCCTGAGCAGGATATTCTGGGACAGAACTGTTGTTCAGCTTAAGTAAGAATATTTTTTTTAAAGAACAAGTGATCTTATTATAGCAATTCTTCTCATTCCAACTACTCAAGAAAAGCTAGTCTCAATTGGCATTGGCCCAATTTAAAAGATTTCGAATTTGCAACATTTGTCCAGAAACAAATAAATCCATCTCTCCCACACAATGCATAGCTCGCTCACCACACCTGTACAGGCTGAATAAGGAGAGTGATATAAAAGAGAGAGGCTCTTTCAAGTTTTGGTGTAGGGTATTGGGTGGTAAGAAAGGGTGGCTGGAATGGTTTTCTTTTACTTCCCTAGGCTAGTGGAATGGGGAGGGAAAGAAAGCAACTGCAGTCTGGGCATTGCTGGGAGGAAGGAGTTTCCTTTGGCTGCTTAGAAGTCGAAGCATAAGAGGGAGGAAGAAACTGGAATCTGAGTGTGGCTGGAAGGGGTTTCCTCTGCCTGTTTTGGTGTGGAGTGAGCAACTGGACGTGCTTTCTTCAGCTGACAAGTCTTAGATGACAAGTCTGATCAAGATGACAAGATGACAAGTTTGTCTTCTATGGGTAAATCAGCTCATCTCCTTGGGATCAGCAGTCGTTGGCTTTTCTGGTCACTCTGGAGATCATCTGCACCGTTCTCTAGCTTGGAAAAGACAAGTTCAGATGCTTTATGCTTTAAACCTTTTCAAAACAGGCAGAGGTTTGACTAAAATCACTAACATTGTCACTACTTCAGTTCCACTGGAACACATCTTGCCTAGTCTCCAACGGCACTCTATGGAACTGCCCCCTCTTCAGTCTCAATTTACATTGTGAATCTTACATTGTACGTGCCTTCAAGTTGCCTGTCAATTTATGGCAACCCCATGAATTTCGTAAGGTTTTCTCAGACAAGGAGTATTCAGAAGTGGTTTTGCCAGTTCCTTATTCTGAAATATAGCCTACAGCATCTGGTATTTGTTGGTATCTCCCTCCAAGCACTAACCAAGGCTGACCCTGCTGATTTTGCATGACCAGATGGAATCTAGTGTCTTTAAGGTATGTAGGCCTCCCAGGAATGCTACCCTGACATAAATCAAGACCTGCCTGTATTGAAGAAATGAACACATTACTGTCCAATCACAGCTCAGTTCTATATCCCTCCATAGTTTGCAACAGGAAAATATTTTGCAACAGGAAAATAATAAGAAATTGGTTGATTGGCAATGATGTCTGCAGTTGAGTGTAATTAAACACTCAATGTTGTATAATGTTGTATAATGTTGAAGGTATCAACTGAAGGGGCTGGGATACAGGATTTGAGTCACCAACAGCTTCCAATATCTTGGAAGTAAGCATTAAGGTGTATGTTGTGGGGTGTATACCATAAAGCTTTTTAAAAATGGTCTCAGCAGTATACTTCTTTATTCCAGTTATCTATCAATAAAATTTTCAAATTGAAGACTGGCAGCCAACAAAGACCTTGGGCCCTTTAGTACCATAAAAGAAAGGTAGAACAAAGCTAAGAAATGCTAATTTTTTTGGCCATACTGGCTGGGAGCCATATCCCAAAGCAGTAATATTTGCCGCCTCTTAAGCAGAGGTGATCAAGGAAATAAAAATGCCTTTGCTATTACTCAAAAAGGGTTCTTGGGCCAGGCTAACACGAATACATAAGTATCAGAGATGATGACAACAAAGTGTAACATTGTCATATCTATGCTTGTTTTGATATACTATAGCACATGTATTTAATCTTTCCAGATTTACAACTAATGTTCTGTCAAGCAAGATCAGTCACATTTTGAAAAATTTAAATAAATCTATCCACTTTGTATCCAAAAGCAAATTATACACCCACAAAAGCTTGTTCTGAAGCATCTCATAATTTGTGTTGACAAGGTGTCATTGTATTCATTTAAAAACAGTACAACCAACACAAATATCTAAAAGGGGTTGCAAAAAAAAAAAAAATCAACAAGAACAATAGATGCAGCAATTTTTTTTTGCTTCTTTCCTGCATTTTCCCCAGGGTACTTTGTCTCTGTTTTATTTCCTACAGTTAAATAAATACACAGTAAAAATGGTTCCCTCCACAGAACACTGTGATGCTGACAAAATGCTATTTCACCTCTGCTCTCATATTTCTGGTTAAAAGATGTTCCCTTACTTTTTGAAGTACCTGCAGTATTTTGTTCACCCTCAGTGCACACTGGAGCTTCAGTAGCTCTCTTTATTAAAGCTGTCAGCTCTGATCACCACAGCTGCATTCCTCATCCTGTTCTTCCTGGGAATGTGAGCTTAAAAGTTAGCCTAAATGAATTGCTCTTAGCTGTAATAACGCCTTGGCAATTTCTCATGCAGCCATCACAAGCAATTTGGGAAGCATGTTGTATTTAAACCCTTTATTCTCATTTGATGTTTTCCAAAAATGTCTCAGAGGCATCCCTTGTAGCTTGGAACATTTTGAAGTACTACCTTGTTAATAAGAGGGCTGAATGCTAGAGTGCTAATTCCTTTGATAAGAAATGTGTTTTCAGAAAGGAAGAATTCTTTTGTCTGTTAATAATAGGGTTTGTTGAACTTCTCAATTTGATCTCAACTGACGCAGAACTGTAAAAATTAGGGAAATTTTCACATAGGAGCAATGCTTACTAAACTGTGAATGCTAACTTTGCCAAGCCCACATAGGTCCCCCGCTTGTATTACTTCATCACAAATATTTGCTAGTAGACCAATGCTATTTAAAGTCCATCACATCTGAATAATATTTACCCTTTGGAAAGATGCCTTTGCAACCTGTAAACTGCTAATTCAATGGAGCCCACCAGGTACCTGCCAAGAGTTTGATATCACCTCCTCTGGCTGCCAGAAGACTTTTGTAGCAAGAACAGGCAGAAACTCTTGAGATTTAGGGCCTTTCCACACTATACTGTTATAGAGCTATTATTCCACTTTCAACATCCTGTGGAATTCTGGGCTTTGTAGTTTACTGAGGCCAAAGAGCTCTCTGGCTGAGAAGTCTAAATGCTCTTCCCTAAACTGCAAACCCCTGGACTCCATAGGATGTTGAAAGTGGAATAATAGCACTAGAACAGTATAGTGTGGAAAGGCCCTTAGTGTGCTAATAGTAAAGCACCATAGCTAAGTTGAAGGGCTACATTCACCTTGTGATCAGCAAGCTGAACAGGCTGCAATGAATCCTGTTAATTTTACCTCGCATCAACGGTTTGCATTGCAAACCTAATAATCTAGTCACCACAGGCCCACTGGCAAAATTCTCAGGCACAGTTCTTACTAAGAATGGGTTAGGAATCTAATCACTCTATATTTTGAAGAAAGCTGTTCTTCACCCATCAGGATTGCAATAACTGTCACCCTATCATCAATCCAAATCTATAGCAGGCCATTCAACAACTTTATTTTCTAAAAAAACATTGTGCAATTATACGTCTTGATTGTTTAAGGAGATAGTTTTAGTTGGGAATAGTCCTGGACTCATTTTTATCAATGGAAGCCCCATGTGTAGTTCTAGAGCCTGGAGTGCATAGAGCTATAGCTCCAACTGGCCTGCCCAGTACAGCTTTTTCTGGACAGAGATAATCTGGCTACAGGTACTCATGTTCTGGTAATTTCCCAATTAGACTACTGCACAGTGCTCTAAATGGGGCTGCCTTTAATAAACACTTAGAAGCTGCAGTTAGCAAAACATAACAGCAGCTAAACAGCTAACAGGAACATCTTATAAAAACCATATGTCACTGCTTTTATAGGAACAACAGTGGCTGCCAATATGTTTCTGGTCTGAATTCAAGATATTCCAAAGAACGGTAAAAGCTTTAAATGACATCGGACGCCAGTACCTGAAGGAGAATCTTTATCCAAGGACTGAGGTCTGTGTCCCATCTGTGGAGTGGGTCCCATCATGTGAGCATGTGAGAGAAAGCCTACATTGCTGTAGTGCCCTAGCTGTGGAATTCTCTCTCCTTTGAGTCTCAATGGTGCTGATGCCAAGGTCCAAGCTAAAATACGGCTTCTAATAAAACCTTTGGGGGTAGGGGTGGGGTTCTAATGATTTTTCCCAAATCTGTTAAATCTGTTAGAAATGTTTAACATGCTTTTAGATTATTTCATACTATTTCAAATTATTCTACATTGTTTTAAATTCATTTTGTTTGTAACCTATCCTGTAATATTGTGACATAGGCTGGGATAGCAAGCAAACAATAAGCATCACTTATATTAAAAATTTGGTAAATGATACACATATTTACATGCTTTTAAAATCCACCATCTACAGCAGAGCTCTACCACATTATCCAGTAGTGGTGCACAACTGTGGAAGACAAGGGTGACACATTAGCTCCCACCACCACCACCACCACCAATAACAACAACAACAACAACAATAACAATAACAATAATAATAATATCATCTTCTTCTTCTTTTTTTGCCCCCAAATGCCCCCAGCTACCTTCTAGGAGATATGGGAACATACTTTTTGGCCTCTCCAGGACTTCTAGAGGAAATTTTCTTTTCTTTTCTTTTAATTTCATTTTGACCCCAGAGAAGCTCCAAACATGCTGAAAATGCCCTCCAGACAATTTTTGGACATTTCAGAGCAGAAGGCCCCAAAGATCACATGAGGCTCAAGGGCTACATTTTGCCTATCCTTATATAATATCTGTTCACATTCTTTACACAGAAACTTGAATTTACATCAGGCATTGCTCAGACTAGAGAATAATGACATTTCCCTCTTATAGGTCTGGGTAGAGGAGGAGGAAGGCCTGTACTTACTTACAGACACCCCCAACCTAAAACCACTTCAGCTCCCAACAATGACACAAGCAAAGGGAACAGGCTTTGCATTAAGTGCAGATGCAAACATTGTCTCCCAATCCAGTCAGGCAACACTATTACAAGGCTTAATATAGTCAGCCACAGCATCAAAGGTCGATTCAGCACTCATTTTCCAATGGGATATGTGGTAACATCTTCCAGAAATATCCTTCTGCATTTTACAGAGGACGAAAAGGTCACTCTATGCAAAATAATAATTGTAGAAGAATCTGACATCAGAAACGGCATCATTCAAAAACCAAAGAGAAAACTCCCAGAGCATTCTGTCACAAACGTTAATGTGGTCATTATTCAGAAAAGGAACTTCAAAGGCAGACTGCTGGGTTACACTTTATCTATATCCTGCAGCTTGAATCGGATAAAGTTTTTTTTGAAACAGTATATCAAGCTGCATCTGTTAATTGCTTTACCCAGTGCCATGATGCTTGTACTATCAGCAACAACTCTTTCAAAAACTGTCATTTTCAATAATATGATTTTTACTGTTCACACACTCAGCATTTCACTTTCCTCTTACTTCACAGTTTAGAATTATCCAACCCCTTATTAGATTAATATTTTGTGGCTTTTATGAAGTGGATTCTAGTCCACAAAAGCCTCTGCCATGATATATGTGTTAGTCTTTTAAGATGGTAAAAGACTGAGACTGATTAGGTATAAAGGACACCATGTTAAACTATGAATAAAATAGTGTAGCGCCAATAGGGGTGACATTTTAGGACACCTACTTAAACATGAATTCACAGCTTGGGCTATAAAGAACCTGAAAATCTGTGAATGGGTACATTTTAACTGCTGGAGATTGTATTGCATTATTGAACAGATGAATCATTCTTCCTTAGTTAGTTTCTTTGTCCTATGATAGTCCCAGCACCAATTGGTTCTAAGACCATGAGAAGACTCTGTTGGAACAAACCTGAGGCTTATGTAGTCCAGCATTCTGAGGCCAACCAGATACAGAGTATAACTGAAGCATCCTTCACACATTCCCCAGCAAATGATATGCAAGGGCATACTGATGCTGGAGCAAATATATAACCCTCTGATTAGCAGCCATAATCTCCGTGAATTTGGCTAATTTCCTTTTAAACCTTAACAAGTTTGCTGCTATCACTACAACTTCAGTGGGGAATTCTGTGTTTAACTATGCGATGTGTGAAGAAGCACTTAATTTTAATTTGTCCTAAATCTCAGCTTTACTGGATGACTGAATTCTAGTACTATGAGAGAGAGAGACTGAGAGAGACATTGCACTAGCCACTTTTTGTGCATAATTTTATACATTTCTATCATGTTGCCTCTTATTCCCTTTTCCCCCCAAGCTGAACAGCACCAAATATTGTAATTTTTCCTTGTAAGAAAGTTAATCCAGCACTTGTTGATTTTCCTTGCCCCTTTCAGCACCCTTGCCAATTCTGCAATATCTTTTTTCAGGTGCTTGAGGGCTGGGTCAGTCAGTTACAATTCAACTTTGTTTTTGGCTTGTGCTTGGGTGGACAGTACCTTAACTCAAGTTACAGCTAGTTGGGTATTAGTCTATAGTATCTAACTCATCTATAACTGGAGTGATTGGAACCAAGAAGAGAATGCCTTAGGAGGGCCAATGAAGGCATCAGTGCTGTAACAAGTACCCTCACTGGCAATGTCTGATTGCTTTAGCATTCAGCTACACAGAAGACTTGGGGGAGTACTTTAATTTAAGATGGCATTTGGCTGCAGCCTTGATCACTTGGCTCACAGCCTCGATCCACAACTAAAGCACTTTTCCCTCACTTTTTTAAAAAAAATGTTATCCCAGAAGGCAGCAATCTAGCCAGTGAGGAGGAAGCAGAGAAACATTGCTGCTACTGTTGATATTGCTACTTTTCCTGCTGTCTCCAAACTACCTAGTAAAAGAGAACAGAAAGACAGGAAGGGTGGCAATGTCACATCCTCCCCTAGAGGATTCTTCTGTACAATGAACAAGCTTTATCTTGTCAGCACAAAAACAACCAGTTAGATAGCTGAAGATGACCCAAGCCTCTCTTCTACAGGGAAAAACAGCCCAGGGTCCAAACAGGATGAAAAATAGCTGTCCAGCATTGGCACAAGGGGCCAGACCAAACTCTCTCCTTCAAATGCAGAGTGGAGCCCATCTACAAACACTGGTTAATGACAGCTGAGAAGCTGGGTGGGGCCAGGATTCTTCAACATTACAGTCCTCCCTTTACATTCACAGATTTGAGCTTCACACACACCTTTCCCCCATTTTCCTTCTCTCATTCCCTTGTATTTTGCCAGGCATGGAGGAGGAAGGCAAGTGCACCCAGACAAAAGGCAAGGGAATAGGGGAAGGAAGGCACACATGCACCTTACTTCTCTGCCTCTTGTACTTCCCCCTCCCACTCCCTTGTCTTTGGCCCCAGCACAGAGAACATCCACCAAGGGAAAAGGCAAGTGAATGGGGCGAAAGGCGCACAACAGACTTTCTTCCTTTGCCTGGGTGTGGAGGAGGAAGTCTTGCATGTCAGGGCAAAAGGCAAGGGAATGGAAGAGGGAAGCCCCAGAAGGGAATGGGAGAGGAAGTGAAGTGGGGGAGTTATTCACATTTTTTCACTTTCTGGAGGGTTCTGCACTCTGAACCCTCATGAAAGTGGAAGGGCCATGGTATAAGCAGGCCAATTTTTCTGACCATCACTGGACACAACATCAGTTTTGGGAGTAGCTCTACTTGAAATCTTCAACTGCTCTTTATGACTCTTTGGACAACTTGATTCCCATTTTGGTTGAAGAGGTAGGATATAAATAAAATGATTAAATGACCCCTTTGATTGTGGTTTGCTGTTAAGCATTTTGGGTCTTTGATGCTAATATACTAAAGGCTCTCTACTTTGGACTATTCTTGGTCCACACTCTTCATCCCTTATCCTTATAGCACACCTAATCTTCTGGTAACTGACTTGGGTCTCCTCAACCACAGCTCACCCCTCACCATGACTCCAACTACTTGAACTTGACTGTACTGGAATGGTACCTAAAGTCAGAGCAAGACAAGCATGGACAAGGGGTAGGGAGAGAGACCTGATGTCACCTCAGCCCAAGCAATGTCTCTTTATATCCTCTGAATGCTCACTCACTACAGCCACAGCCAGGTGTCCCAGGACTACATAATGTACTGATAGTGAATGGAAGAAACAAAACAGTATTACTCCACAACACCTGATTTGGGCTTTTGGTTCTTGCTTTCACATGGTTGTATTGGGGGCTTCTGGAAAATGGATCACGTAATGACTTACTCTCATATACACATTAATTGATTACCCCTTACGCAGTGAAAAGATAAGTACTTGTTAGCTTTAGACATATTCTGAGCACAAAGACTAAGTGCTAAAAAAACAAAAGTTTGAACTCATGGTTAGCGCCCAGATAACTGAACTTTGCCAAAACCTACTCAAAACAGCTCCTGTGTGGATTTCTTGCTCCCACATAATCCGTTTGATGGATTGATGAGTAACTCTTGTTTCCACACAATAAAAGTCATTTTTCACAAGTATAAATACCACCACTAATTACTTGGGTCAGTTGAAATATCAAGATTGACAATAGCAGTGGCATTTAGAAAGTCCCGAGACTGTTAATTACAATGCTTTCTCATATATACAGAAATGGAATATGCCGCAATCCATAGGAATGTAAAATCCTAGTACAAAGCACACCAAAAGTCAGTGTCATCAAAACTTCTGGTCACAAAGCAGGATAATTCCTATGTCCTGACAGTGCAGATTAACCCACACAACTCACTGCACAATATGCAGCATACAGAGAGCAAGTACAGTGGCACCTCCACTTTTGTGAAGGTTTGGGGTGCAGAACCCTTGTGAAAATGGAAAAACCACAAATAACTCAACAGTGTGATGCAGTGGCTAAAAAGCTAATGTGATTTGAGGTTGCATTAATAGGAGTATAGTGTCTACATCAAGGGAAGTAATAGTACCCCTATATTCTGCTTTGCTCAGACCTCACCTGGAATATTGTGTCCAGTTCTGGGCACCACAACTCAAGAATGATATTGGCAGGTTGGAATGTGTCCAGAGGAGGGTGACCAAAATGATAAAAGGCCTAGAAACCATGTCCTATTAGGAGCAGCTTGGGGAGCTAGGTATGTTTAGTTTGGAGAAGAGAAGGTTAAAAGGTGACATGATAGCCATGTTTACATTTTTGAAGGGATGTCATATGGAAGATGGGGCAGGCTTGTTTTCTGATGCTTAAGAGACTAGGACATGGAGCAATAGATTCAAATTATAGGAAAAGAGATGACATCTAAACATTAGAAAGAATTCCTTGACAATAAGAGCAATTCAATAGTGGAATATGCTGCCTCGAAGTGTAGTAGTGTCTCCTTCTTCAGCAGTTTTTAAATAGAGGCTGAATGGCCATTTGTCGGTACTGCTTTGATTATGTATCCCTGCATGGCAGGGGACTGGACTGGATGGCCCTTGTGGTCTCTTCCAACTATGATTCTAAGATTCTGCAATTCCATCATCCTGAGAGCCAAAGGGTATAGAGGTTTGAGCGTTGGACTATGATTCTGGAGACCAGGGTTCACATTTCCATTTGGCCATGGAAACCCAGTGGATTACCTTAGGCAAGTAACACTCTCTTGGCCACAGAAGGCGACAAAGGTAAACCTCTGAACAAATCTTGCCAAGAAAACCCCATGATAGCTTGCTTTATGGTTACCATAAATCAGAAACAACTTGAAGGCACACACAACAACAACCTCATCCTGTTGACTAATTTTTCTAACTCTGAACTCAATACTTTTTGCATGATCTGCTGCTACACAACCAGAAGTGTTCAGTGGTGCCATTACTTTGGGACAGTAAATTTATGTCAGATTTTGCTGGTGCTATTCCAAGGAAACCCACTGGGTGACTTTGGGTGCATCACACACTCTCAGACCCAAAAAACCCTGTGATAGATTTGTCTTAGGGTCGCCATAAGTCAGAAGCAACTTGAAGGCACATAACAACCACAACAATTCCCAGTTTTATGGGAACTATCAAAGATGCTGAACCTATTTCACACTTGCACAGTCTGCTTCTTCATAACTGTTTTTTAAGAAAGCTACTGGCTTATGTTAGCTATCCAAGATGCTGAACTTAGTTAGGGCTTAGTACACCACTATTTCAGGGTCAACTGTGAAGAACACATCATCTGTTCTCTTTGTGACATTTCCTTTATTCAGGAAGTCGCAGGTGAAAGGATCTGCAGCATCACAGTCTAAGCATATCCATCACTTAAACCAGCATATATGTCCAATAATTCTGAGTGGGCAAGAAATTGCATGGGGAAAGTTGAGTGCGCAATCACTAGTTCCAGTTGCTGCAATATTGAATGTATGTCAGTTTTCTACAACTAGTGCACTCCATATGAACTGGGATAGAACACTCATGATCCTCAAACAGCAGCCGTGCTTGTGAATTGTATCCCAACATATCCAAGCTTGGGAAAGTCTGATATACATGCTAGTGTACAGATACTGTCTGTCTGTCTGTCTGTCTGTCTATCTGCCTATCTATTAAAAAAATGAAAAAGGATCAAACTCATTTAGCTGATGTACACAATCAGTTCGAAGAGAAAAATGAAAGCAGACCAAACATATGAATTATATGATAGATTACAGCTGTCTCCTGTCTAGAAGGCTCTCAACAAAGGAACCAGGTGTATAATATATTTAACTGCCTTTATCATGAACCCAGCAGAGATTTAGTTCTAGCAAAACTATTCCGGGATTTGAGATGAATAATCTGTTATGCATTTTTAACCTAGCCTATGGACTGTCCAGTACTATAAAAAAAAAAAAAGACCCCCCCCAATGCTCTTGAACAGATGCTCTTCATCATCTACAGTGTTAAATGTTTAAGGTGCAATCTAGATTCATTAAAATGGATTAGAGTAGTTTCAGTTACTTTAATGGAATGTGGATTGCATAATTAATAATTTATAAAGTGATAATAGATAGAAACCAGTTTTTGTATCATTTCCCCCTTCCCCCCAAAATTCTTTATTTATTTTCCTACTGATATTAAGCTAGCATCTTCCTAATCCTTGTCTTGTGAGTGTTGTCTAAATCTACTGTAGATCCCACATGCACTTTTTCATTGTGACAAATCAGACAGAAAAATAAATAAATAAATAAATAAAGCAAGCAAGCAAGCTACTCTCCTAAATTTCTCTGGAATGCCTTTGTAACATCAGGCATCCCATCTGATTCCTTTGTTTTCTCTGTCTTTCTTGAGCTATTAAATATCTGGTTTGATGGCACAGTAGACTCTAGTAAGTGAAATTGCCATAACTCCAATAGTTGCCATTGCTTTGGCCCTCTGAAGTCACAGGCAGCTTAGTGATTAAGGAGACATTAGGAAACCTTAGAAATGGAATTCCGAGGTAAGCAAATTTTGTTAATTGAGCTACTTCATCATTTTCTGGACCCCCCTCTTTTTTTTTGGGTAAAACTTACAAGTGCAGATTATTGAGTAGTTTTAGAGCATCTAGAGATTTGAAAAGTTTTTAAGGGAAAAAAAACCCTTAAAAGGCTACAGTGCTGTTTCTAGTTTTATACAATGTTGATACAGATAAAGTAAGTGTGATCTCAGTGCTCAGCTGCTCCAAAAGTATATTGCTTTGAAGCAATTTAATTGCACTGAAGCAATTTAAAGAAATTGTTCTATTGTCTTCCAGCCCAACTGGAAAGTTTGCTGGGTTAGCATGTAAGTGCTTAGGAAGATGCAGGTCAACGACTCATGCAAGGCAATGCTATATTCCATGGTGTTGTACTACTTTTGTCAAAATCTCATGCTGGTATTGTATACAAACAAGCCATTGCGTAGATTTGAATCAGGCCCCATTCTCTCTAAACTAGTTTCACAGATGTCTAATTGAAACCAACAAGACTATTCAGGGGAGAGTCATTCAAAGACTATCATCTCATTGCTATGAATTCCAACAACCATAACACTTTGTGAGGAGCAAGACAGACCTATTTTATCATGCTGAATTGCTTGGCCTGGAATAATTTCTGGGTACTTTTCATTTGTATGTGAAGATGTCAGCTCTTGGCAATAACCAGGCTGGATTTTTTTTAAGGTCTGATTGTCTAGAAACCAATCCAACTTTGGCATCTAGTGTTCTGCAATGAGCCCCCTTTTTCAACAGTGGTGTAATGTGATTTTCACCTCAAGGACACAGTATGTCTGTGACTGATTACATTAGCTGTTCATGCCCCAAAGGTCCTTTAATCATGTTTACAGATTGTTATGCTTTGATTGGCATCTCAGCCTTCTTGAAAATTGTTAGATATTCAAAGTGCCAGGCTGTATAAAAATGATGTTTATTACAAAAACAAAAACCCCACAGAATAGTTTCAGTTTGGGGAGCAATTAGGAGGTCTTTGGCTGCAGAAAGGTAATCACATCACTACAACAAAAAGAGGTTTTAAAATGAAGTGGCATGTAGAAGCCTTTTTAGGTGGTAGAATCATTAATTCTCTCTAAAAGGCTAGGGATGGAGGGGGAGAACAAATTCCCAAGGTTTCTCAGATGACCCCTCCCTTGCTCTGGAACACACATATACACAGCTGCAATAAGGCAGAGGAATTCTGTTTGATTCTTTCCAAAATTAATGGGTACCTTGACCCTTAATACTCTACTTGTATTTCAGATCAATGGTTCTCACTTCAAAGTACTGCACTGGAGACTGAAGCAATAAACAAACAGACCATGTCTCCACAGAGAGAACACAAACACATCTATGGCCTGGGGATAAGTTAGATTAAACGAAGCAAAATCTCCAGAGAACTAAAAGGCCAATGGCTCCGTGAGGATCACAATTCCTCACACAGTAATCTAAATGCAATCAATGTGGATGATAGCTAGAAATCAAAGTATTCCAACAATTTATGTAAGGGGCACTGACACAGAGACAGTATTAACCCCCCCCTTCTTAGAAACATAGTAATATAAATGGTTGTATTCATCTGGGATGAAACTTTTGAAAGCACCTTCCTTCTTCCAAATATAATGGGGTTTACTTTTGTTTTGTATGGATAATGCTGCATTTTATTACCCACTCCCCACATCACCTGTCAGTGAGTAGATCCAGGAGTAATGCTTCCAGAATAAGTAAGATGGTTATGATGTCTCCCAATGATGTCTATGTAGTAAACTACAAAACACAGCATTCCACAGGATGTTGAAAGTGGAATAATAGCACTATAACAGTATAGTGTGGAAAGGCCCTCAGTTTCTTCCCTTAACTGTGACCAATTCAGAGAGTGGCATGTTATTAACATATTGCTTTTCAAGTAATTTTTTTTGAAACAAAGTACAGAAGCATATCAAATCACTAGGAGCTCCCTCAAAAGCACATCTTAGTAGTAGTGAGTAAGCATTACTAATTTAGTCATTACAGTTTGTTAAAAAAACAGTAATGACTATCAATTATTTTATTACTTTTTGGAAAGTATCACATCCTTGTTATCCTCCAAAAGTAATGCATTACAGGTCACACTATTACTTCTAATACAGTATTCAGCAAGCTTTGGTATCAAGCCCACAATCAGAAATACAGTGAGATAATGGCCTCTGTCTTCATGATTCAGTTTTATGTGACATTGACACATGGGTAGTAACAGAAAAAAAGCACTTTATTGTGATGGTGAGTTTAGGGAAGGGGAGAAGCTTAAGTACTCATTTGTAGGTTCTGAAGAGTTCCTGGCCCTGTTTGGAATGTCAGTCTCTACCCTTACCCCTGGTACTAATTTTCTGGCCATCTCCCCTGCTTTTCTCAAAATGTTGAAAACTTCTGGGGAAAAAATCAACAGAGAGTAATTCAAAACAAATTACTTGAAGAAAGTAGGTGACATTCTACCCAAATTAAGGACTTTAAAAATCTTTCTCATATTCCAGAAGAGAAAATGGAAGCACATGGTCAACATACCGTACTTATTTAAAGACAATGGGATTTCAGTGGATTAACTTGTCTTAGACTGAGTTCAGTGTATGCACATCAATTCTAAGCATAGATCTCCTGTGAAGGAGGATAGCCAGAAAAGTAAACGTGACATTAAAATGTCTCACAAGTAATTCAAAGGTTGGGCATAGGAATAAGGAAGATGAGTGATCTTATGGACATATCCATAGGCCTTCAGGCTCTCAAGAACACTCCACAAGTTGCTTGAGACTCTCTTTCTGAATCAACTGATGTTAGATTAGTTTTAGATTAAAACTTCCAGAAAGTACAAGCCAACATGATCCTTGGCATTACAATTTGAAAAGGCAAGTCAGGGAGAGCAGAAAATTCCAAACTATGTAGAAACTGAAACTTTTGTCATTGAAGAGACAATTTGTTCCATTATTAATACTGGAAAGCTACCAATGATCCTTGTAGGAACACAAAGTATGTTTTAAAGGCAGTTTTTTTCTCTTTTTGGAATATTTTGGCAATGATATTTATGGAGATTCAAAGTCTGAAGTGCACAGCAAAACAATAAGATGAAAGGCTTCCATTCTTTTGAATAGATTTTTTAGATACAAAACACAAAGACAGGCAGTAGTTAGTAAACGCATTAATTCCAGTGAATCATCAAGAGTCATAGGCTCTTTCCGCATGGGGCTGGTGAATTGTTTCGTTCCGTTTCTTACCGGATTTCTGGGCTTGAAAAAAAGGCGGACTTTCCCTCATTTCCTTCTGCACAGCTACTGCACATGTTCCATTCTGATTCAGAGGAGTGCGAGCTCATGAATCCACACTGCCTCCACCGTGGTCACTCCCGCTACACCCCTCACCCCACCCTGTCAGCTGTGATTGACCCTTTTTTTTTGGCATGGTTTAGTACGTCATTGCATACATGTGTATGTGCGTACATGCATAAGTCCATACTACTTCCCCGACCACCAATTCGCATTGGCGTGAATGTATGTGTCTGCACCACTGTGAAAGTACGAATTGGATCGATCTGGAAAACTGGAAAACCGATTTCTTCCGGTTTTCAAATAGTGCGCTTTACCACCACATGGGGACATATTTAGTCGGAATTACATGCGGAACGAAGGTAAATAAACTGAACGTAGTCTGCTCCAAGGTCCAGAAGACCTCTGTGGCAAGGCGCATTGGCCCACCTTAATAACCACGCGCGGAAAGGGCCATAGTGTTGTAGTATTGACATAATACTTCCAATACCTAAATATTTTTATTATTCACAATATTTATATAATGGTTTATGTGCATCTTTTAACAGCATATGGTAGATCAATAGTATTATCCTCATAATGGAAGAAAACAACAAAAGAGATTGCTTAAAGCCAACTGGTAAATTTAGGGAACAAGTAAGAACCAAAGAGATTCTGAATGATAGGTCTCTCAGAATAAAATGAGCTGAGAATGCTTTTTAAGTGGGAGCTGCACAATTCCTTCTGTCTCTTCCCCTACACACACACACACACTTTCTCACACATATTCACCCATTTACACTTGCCAGCATGTTGCAGTGGTTGAAGTGTTGGACTACAACCATGGAGATCAGGATTCTGTTTCCTGCTCAGCCATGGAAACTCACTAGGTAACCTTGGGCATGTCACATACACTCAGCCCCAGAAAACCTGTGATAGGTACACCCTGGGGTTGCCATAAGTTGGAAACTATTTGAAGGCACATAACAAAACAACCACCACCATCCCCAACAAAATTGACATCTTATCCTCACACCCTCATTCCCATCTAGCAAAATCCCCAATCACTTGTCATTGTGTGTTGTGAAATCTACGTAGCTCGAGAAAACACTTACTTATCATAAAAACCAGTTGCACTATGTTTGTATAAATATAAGGATTTGATCGCCCATTCTAGTTTTCTATCCAGGTTCATTGCTCATGCATCACATGTGCTTGCTAATGTGGCTTTCCTATCTTTATATCTGGCATTGCTCATGTGCGTACTACACTTTTTTGATGTTGTAGCCTGAAAAAGCAACTACTACTATTATTACTAGTACTACTAACAACTGCCATCACCACAATAAAGAAAAATTGCTGATTTAGGGTTTAAGTCAATAAAAGGGTTAGGGTTCTACCAACTGCTAAAGCTGAGTTTTAATAGCAATATTAAATACTTTATTTCAAGACCTCACTAAAGTATGTTGACAACACCCAACTCTATTTCTCTTGAAAAAGTAATGTACTATCATTGGTAATTGCTTTTCTGAAAAGCAACGTGTTACTCATTATTTTAGTAGTTACATGTTGCTAACTTTACCATAGTACTTCATGCACCAGTAATGTCCCATTTATACTACTACAATGCACTTTATGCAGGGGCTGTCTTTCCCTTGAAAATGATTTGAAAGCTACAGCTACTGCAAAATGCAGCAGCCACACCGCAGATCAGAATCTCCCATAGAAATGTTCTAACACTGGTTTTAAAAGAATTGCATAGCCTGCCAAAGTAAGGTTCTGGTCGAAATTCAAGCTGTTGGTAATAACATTTAGAACCCTAAATGAGTGGGGACACAGAAAAAGGGGACCCTCTCCCTATATAGGCACACTCAAAGACAGAAGTCTGTTGGAGGAGTATTCCACCAACAGGGCTAAACACTATGGGAGACCATGGGAGAAGAGTTTCTCTACTATGGTGCCCCGACTGTGGAATATTCTCCCCTTAGAGACCTAGTTGGTACCAACACTGGTGTCATTTCAAAGCTAAGTAAAAACCTGGCTTTTTACTAAAGATTTTTGGGCCTGATTTAATCCAAATTTGCAATGTGTGCATGGTTTTAAGTCATTTTTAACCTGTTTTAAATTGTGTTGTCAAAAGGTTTGTTATGCTTTTAGCCCATTTACATTATTTTTTACTGTTTGAAATTGTTTTACACTGATTTTATTGTATACCCCCCTAATATATTTGGATTTTGGGTGGGATATAAGCATGCTATTTGAAAAATAAAATAAATAACTACTACAATCATAAATACTACAATCATGGAGTCACAGAGTTGGAAGGTCCTCATGGACCACCAACTCCAACCCCCTTTAACAAAAGATAATTTAGAAATAGAAGAATGGATAAAGTCACTAGAAATGTCAGCTTGAAAGCAGTGTTTTTAACTGAAAAGTAATGACAGTACCATTTGTTCGTGACAGCTGTAAACTCATTTTTTCCACTTTTCTATATTAAAGTTATTGTGAGGGGTTTTTTTGCAAAAGGAAAAGTTACCCTCTTCCCTTACCAGTGATGCTTTACTCCCAAGGTCTGCTTCTTTCTGAATCCATTGGTGTTCATTTTAAGTTTTAAAGAAGCAAATACATAGACAAAGTGTGATAAGATATGATCCAGTGAGGTATGATCAGTATACACACATGCCATCAGAGTATGTTGTACAGCTTCCTTTTGCATTCACACCATTTTCAAACTCAAGAAAGCCACATAAAAATCTTCTGTGTATTGAACATGCACATACTTCTCATTAACACCCATGGAGGTAATGTCCTTCATTGTCTATCAGCTAAATTTTTTAGAGTGTGGTGTCATGGTCTGAATACCCCAAACTTCTGACAAGATTATAAATGACATGGACCAAATCACTTCATAATTATCTCATGACTTCTTGTACACTTCATCAGGCTTCATTAATAGCCCACTGTCCAAAGGGACACTGGGGTCAATGGCCTGTTGTCCCTGAATATTATTATTATTATTATTATTATTATTATTATTATTATTATTATTAAAGTAGTAGTAGTAGTAGTAGTAGTAGTAGTAGTAGTAAGTGACTATGAGTATTATCTGATGTTGATGTTATCAAAAAGACATACTCTACTGCTATTTGTCCCAGATGAAAAAGACACCAGAACAAATTCAAAGTCCTCAGTGAAGTTCAAAGAACTTGCAAAACCTGATTAGTAGACATTCCTAATTACTAAATTATCACTAAAAATGCTTCAAAATGCAAGGCAGTAAGTAAAGAAAAGGCAGCAATGTGGAGGATAAAGTACTGGTTAAAAGGGAACACATTTAAAGGTTCTGTCATTCTCTATTCCATGTTGTTCAGAGACACAAACAAAACTGAGCTCCACGGAAGTGTGAAGTAATCAGGAAAAGAGAAAATATGATTATATACATTATACATCACATATTCTAATGTAAGTCTTTACATAAATTACTATTAGAAAGAAGAGGTAAAAGCACAAGTTATCTTCAACATCTGTAGAACCATCTTGTAAACAAATAACAAATGAATATATCAGTCTAAACAACAGTGATGTATTTAAGTCTTTTACTCCAATTCTTATGTCTCTACCTTCAAGTGTCAAGTCAAGTCTCAAGTCCTTGAAGATACTTTCCAGTCAAGTCTCAAGTTTGGGAGTCAACTTTATACCTCGACCTATATTCTAGAATTTCTGGACACAGTTGAATGAAGTCAGTTTTAACAATTTAAGCAGAGTTGCCCTCCACATTTGTGATTTTGCCATCTGCAGCTTCAGACGTGGGGAATCGGATCCTTCTTCCCATTTTGGAAGCTGGAAGATTTTTCAGAATTGGGGAATAGGATCTTTCTTACTCCCCATTACTGAAGCTTCAAAAGCTTTAGAAGGAAGGATCCTTCCTCCTCAAGCCTGTTGCTTAATACACTTGCTGTTCCCCTCTGAGAAATACACCCTGCACTCTGAGAGCGAGTCTTGTCTTCTGCTCTCAGGAAACATTCTAGAAGGTTCCTTTGATATGCAGTGGGGACAGGCTGCTGAACAGACCTCAAGCCTGCCTCAAGCCCATTGCCTGATCCATTTGCTGTTCCCCTCTGAGAAATGTGCCCACACTTTGGGCTTGAGACAGATTGTCATGTGGCCAGTAGGCAAAAAGAGATGGAGGAGTTGTTCAAAGTTATAAGATTTCTGGATGAAAGTGTTATGTTCCTGAAACAAGGGCAGCAAGTCTGTTGCTAAAAATATACAAGTCTTGAGTCAAGTCTAGTCAGTGCATAATTTATTGCTGAGTTGAGGTGGAGCTGAGTCATTGCAGCGACTTAAGCTCGACTTGAGTCCAAGTCAGTCAACTTGAATCTACATCACTTCTAAACAATAACAAAAGCAAAAATCTGTATGTAGATGTACCTCAGTGAATGAACCGTATTTGCTGTAGTAAGTCAAAGTAAAGATTTCTTTCACACCATATAGTTTTTTTCTCTCCACACCTTCTACCTAAGGTCATCCTTGGGAATAGGGGCTTCAAATTGCTTACATGTAAAATCAAAGTTCAGCATTTGATCACAGTTTCAGCCACATGTTGAACAGCCTGCTTCATAATATTGCAGTGCCACAGTAGTAAAGTGGTCAGCTCTCAAGAGAGTCCACCAGGCCCAAAAACCTTGTTCTGAGTGAGTCCTTCTTCATAGAAAGAGAGAAGACATTGTGGGTGAAGTGGCACTAGAAAGCACTAAGCTAATTCCATGGCCACCTTGCTCCTTCAGAGTAAGGCATGGGTAGATGAAGTCTGTGTCCTCCTGCCTCAGGCACATGAAAATCAGAGGTACAAGAAAGGTAATTACTTAGGAATTCTTTGAACAGGGCCAAGAGATGAACTGGACTTCCCTTGATTCGCATAATAATTGTATTGCCAATTGTTAGCATAATGAAAACCATCTACTATATAAAAGTCAAAAGATTGTGAGTGATCCTGTCTGTTTGTCTGTGTCAGGTAGGCGCAGACCTCATACGATTGGCTGTGTGAGGCGAGAAGACCTCAAATGATTGGCTGGCTCTCAAGATTCTATGGAATCCTGGGGTTGGAAGTTCAGGGAGGGGCCTTTAGAACTCTCAGCCAAAAAGCTCTGAAAAGGCCAGTTGCTATGGCAATGGGGCCTGGCACCAAGTCTCCTCATGAACCCAACCTCTGTATGTTAACAACTCTGAATACAGACTGGATTGGGGAATATGGGCAAAAGTTACAGGTACTGAACAACACAGTTTAGGGACACAAGATCTCAAATCTGTGTATTTCAACTGCATCTAACACTTAAGGTAAGGTAAGGTAATTCCTAAGGTATTTCTAACAAGTGCTACCTATAAGAATATAAAATCCCAGGCAACACCTGGTAAATACACTAGTGTTTTCATAAATTTTAAATTGTTTTACAATATTTGTAAACATTGCACCAGGTTTCATCTTTTTTCTATGCTTACCACTTGTACAGTTACTCTGTATATACAAGTTGATTACTGTATATTCTTTGTGTCAGCATTAAAGTTAACTGTACCTTTAGTTTGAATACAAAGTCCCCCCCTCAACCCAAAAACAGTCAGAGGTTTCCCTCTGTAAATGATCAGACTCCTGGGACGGTGAGAGAGACAGAGGGGAAGGGGAAGAGAGAGAGAGAGAGGGAGAGAGAAAGGTTGAAGTTCAAATAAGGTGCCAGCTCCTGCTTGATCTATACAGTCTCTTCCCCAAAGGACCATATGGGAAGAATTCCAGGAAAATCCATGTGAAGACAACATCAGGCGCTCACTCTAGCTGTGCTACTTTGGTTTTTGTTTAAAATGCACATTTTAAGATATCATTTTTAAAAATAATTTTGTTTATAAAAAATTGAGCCATGTTAAGGAATTCAGACAAACGAGTGAGGTATAAACATATTTTATAGAACTATATGAAATTATAAAAGGTATGTTTATATAATGTACTCAGGAAAATATGCAAGGAGACACAGTATTCTTTTAGACTTTTTTTCATATTTCCAGTCAGTTTCAGAAAGGGATGGGTAAATTTGTTCTGCAAATGTTGTAAATTCTGATTAAAAAAGAGTGTGGGGATGAAATTCCCACCCATCTCTAGGGATGAGTAAATTTTTCAGTTTTATTTTCTCTTACATATGAATTTTGTTGAATTCTGGTTGAAAATGAGCAGAAACATATTTTCTCTCCCATATCTTGTTTCATCAATGAATAAATATGTATTAAATGCCCTTTTCAAATGGTACAGATCTAAAATATAGGCATATATTCACCATATTCTTGATTTATTATTTAAACCAAAGAGCTTTCAGAGATAAAGGAATTCATTTCAAAATGAAGGTTTTCTGATAGCTTTCACTATACATACTTTGAGTACAATATCATTATTCCATTCACATCTTGCTCTGATTTCATGTCTTTTCTAATTACTCTTTATCTATTTTTATTTGCCATTTTTTGATATCTAATTAAATTCTGTAATAACTAAATGCCCAACAAAAGTGTGCTCAAACTGCACAGAACACCTCGTTGTGCAATTCTATCCTGTGACTGCCTTTTTCTTCTTTTTTAAATGAGTTGTAGTCTCAGGGGGGGTTGTAGGGAGGGACTGTTTAATCCTTTCCCTTCTTATTATTTGTTGACTTATGTCTTTTTCCTGAACAAGTGGGAGAGAAAGCGTGTGTGTGTGTGTGTCTGTGTATGCTAATTTTAAACAGACAAAATGCAGGGAAAGAAAGAAGTAAGCAAGGCTTTAACCCCACTGGTTAACATCATGCACACCTTGTGCATTAATGGCAGGTCAGTTGTGTTCCTAAAAAAGAGGAAGGCAAGGGAGAAAAAAATGGAATGTGGGAACAGCTTTAAGACTAACAGGTTTTTATTTCAGCATGAACTTTTGTGGATATAAACCCACTTCTTCAGATGCAGTACAGAGTGATATATTACTGAATGATTGTTACTGAATCATTAAAGCAATTAGAACAGAAGATTGTGATACCTCTTTGAATTGAGGGGAAAGTAGTCATGTGATGTCAGGTTTTATGGTTTGTCTTACAGAGAAACAACTAATGTGTTATCTGGAGAAAAGTGTAAATAAAGTTGATAAAATTATAACTATATGTGTCTTACTATTTTCATCATTAGAAAAATGGAGCATTTATTACACAGAGAAACATTCTCATGAATAATGACTTTAATCTTCAGTGTAGCTTCTGCAGTTTATTTATGTAGTCAATTATTCATCCATTAATTACTCTGCAACAAATTCTTCTCAGGGTGACTTGTATAAATTCAGATCAAATACATAAATCTGTGGTTCCCAAATGTTGGTCCTCCAGATGTTTTGGACTTCAGCTCTGGGAAGCTTCATCCAACTTGGCCAATGTTCAAGAATTCTTGCAAGTGAAGTCCAAAACACCTGCAGGACCAGCATTTGGGAATCACTGACACAAATAAACGAAGACAAGTAAGTAGATTTTCACATATGTTGAGTTTTCTGACTGGGAAAAACACTAAACAGAATTATTAAAACCTAAGAATAGTTAATTTTCTTTTCTATTTTGTCTGAACTAGTGAGTGTTCTTCATATAGTAATAATTTTCTCTATCTCTTTGTGAGGAAAAGAAAAGAAACAATGATACACTCATGCAAAATCACCATTTTATTTCAGTAAGATAATCAGTGCCAGTATTTTACTACTACTGTGACAACTGTTTAAAAGGTGAACTTTTGACCATATCTTTTTTTAATAGAAATGGGGTGGCAAAGTGCTAACACTTTATACTGTTTGAATCCCAAGACAAATATTGCTCTAACATGCATTATCACAGGTGCCGTTCATGGAATAAATGCGGTAATAACCCTCATATATCCTCAATACTGATCTGCTCAAAGGGCATATGAATCTTAGATTTGTCCTGCATTCAGTTTTTATTGCCACTAGGCTTATTCACTGCTCGCCAGATACAAAGCTTCAACTTTAAATCCTTATATATGTCTCATATATCAAAGGTCAGGAGATGAGAGATACCCGCAAGGAATATTTTCATATATTCATGATGACAAAGGCTCCAAGACATTTCTCAGACTTGAAAAATCTTCGTATTTTCTTTCAGTGGTCAAAATAAAATATCCAGATTAAGCTCTGTTTTATTGTCAGAGCACTCACCATGAAATGACTGTGTATATTGTGTGCACCCACATATGTTTCCAGAGTTATTTATTTATTAACCTATTTTTAACCTGCCCTTCATCCTAGGATATCAGGGCACTTCACATTGTGTACATTCATTTTTAACACTCACAAAGGAAATAAAAGCTTTCTTGGTTGCTGTTTACAGCTCAGGTTTTCTATTCTGGTTGGTAACTGTTTCTCTAATTCCAGTATATTTAAAATCAAGAATGTCTAAATATCCACCATATTGAATTCACTTCTTTGTCCTAATGTAGACAGACAGTTTAATACAGAGCACATGGCTTTGGTTCAGATGTAGGAAAACTAGGATCAAATCTCTGTTCAACTATGAAGTACATGGAATAGATTTTGGAATTAAACCATATCAGGCATTGCTAAAATGAAAGAATCCCATTTTTGCTACTTCTTGCGTTCTTAGGCAAAGGATAGAATGTAAATGTGGCAACTAAGTTAGTCACTTTTAAAAGAACAGAATATTATATCGATTGTTATTTTATGATAACAAAAATAGAGATCTCTAAATTCTACCAATTAAAATCATGACAATGTAAGATGCCTCCCTTTCTTTTCTTTCGATAAAATATACTTAGGCAGAACATTTTGGAATAAGCAGCCTCCAAGACAATGCTCAAGCTCTGGTTTTCCAGCTTTTTTGGACATCAGATTATTTAATTCTTAGTATCATTGGATATGCTGGGCAGGGAAGATAGAGGTTATAGTCCAAAATATTTTGAAGCTCTGTTCTGTTTTAAGAAGTGGCAGAACATGATATAAAGGCAGGTTGAAAAGAAAACTGTACTCCAGTTATTCATGTGCCCACCTTCTATGGGCTTGACCTTTGTGTTTTTGGAATTTCAGGCTATCAACATGCAGAGCATAATGTGGCTGCTGAGGCTCAGAGAGAGATACTTGCATAAGGCCATCTACTCAGCTCATAAACTAGGGATGAATTTAGAAGTTAACCCCAAGCATCCACTGATAAATAGTTTGATACAAGAAGCACCCACTTTTTGATGGCTTATTATCTGACAATTCATTCTTTTGATATTTCCAAATTAAGAACAAGTTCATTAATTTGAGGGAAGTTCCAGCCTTTTGTCAGTTCTTGTCTATAAAGGCTTGCATGGAATTGCTTGCATGTGTGTGCTCCTTGCAAAGTGATCTGAGAAGGGGGAAAAGTTGCTAAATTGTCTGAGAGTTCTTGCAAGCAGCATGAGCACAGTTGGGAACAAATGAGGCTCTGTAAGTCCTTCAGGATCCCTATAGTATAGTACCTTAGTTCCACTTTTCAACCAATTCTGCTTTCTGACAGTGCTCCAGTCCCTAACCCAATCAGGTAAGGGGGGATGCTTGTATTACAGCTACTATTAAAGAGCTATCACTAGCTCTTTAAAACTAGAAGGTTTTATTCTTTCATAAGAAAGAATAAAGTGAAAATAAAACCAGAACTGTATGGATTTATTTTATAGTGCCAAATCCATTGTGTTTCTGAGGGACCCAATAACTCCTGCATATGAGAGTGTTCAGTTTCCATCATTACTGTATCAATTCTGGTGGAGCTCATGAAATGTATTTGGACCAGATATAACTGTTTATGACAACAGCTTTTTCTCATCTTATTTCTGATAGTACTGAATGTCACTCTGAAGAGTGTTTGCTGCAGTAAATGGCTCCCGGTGAGTGTATTACGCATCTTAAACAAAAATGCTAGAGGAACTGAACTCTGTCCTGAAGTTACAGTTGATATATTGCAGATTCAGTGCTTGTGGGTGGCTATCACTGCTGGCACAGTGATTTTATATGTACATAGATCTTAATAATGCAACTGCATTTCTCAATTAACTCAATTGGATATTTGGCAGCTAGCTTTTCGAAAGAAAGTAGTTTGGAAGAAATGCTCAGTGTGACCTGTACTTATGCATAAGAATACATTGTCCCCAACTGTTTCTTTCAATGTACCATAAAGTGTCAAGCACTCTATGGTACCAACCAATATAGGACTGCGTGTTTCCACCAATTTTAACTATGTGATATTCTGTAATGGCCAGTAATGTATTTATCACATTAATATACTGGAAACTTTTTTCCCTTATATGGGTAAAGTCTATTGGGAAAACTCGAGAGGCTTAGCTTCCACTTGGTACTGCTCAATGCCCTCTCATTTTCATGCTATACCAACATTTTTTTTTCATTCTTACACTGTTTTAATCATTCTTCTCAGTTGCATGATGAGTGCAATGGACATCACACTGGGAAAAGCTATCTTTTCATTTGCTTATAATTATTGGAGGTTTGCAATTATTGATTTTACAATTAACATAGCAGCGATTTTATCGTCAATCTATTTTAACTCCGTGGATGCATTCAGCTGACGTGACAAGCTAGGTTCTGCAGCAATCTTGGCTTGTCATGAATGAACAGTGTCCTAGTGCAGACTGCTCACTTGCTTCCTGCTCACAGAAGGAGCAGTCAAACAAACCCCAGAGATCCATACCACATTTGGTGAGTTATCATGTTATCTGGCAGTGGGTAGTTTGCATTGTTTGGTTTGGTCTCTCTTAACAAATGAGCAAAAGAATCTAGGGTTTTCTTTTTCAGCTCTTCTAAATGGACAAATCAGAAATTTGCCTGCTGCCAGAGTAAACTAAATAATTGACACAATAAACTAAAAATGGAGCAAAGCTCTATTGTCCATTGAGCAACTCATAGCAGAAGGAACTGAACAGTATGCACTACCACACTGTTTGTTCGTAAGAAACCAGAGCTCCAGCAGTATCCTGGCTCATCATGTCATGCAAATGTACCAAGTAGAAATGTGTCTGTGGAGCTGCAGGTATGTATACATGAACAATAGTTTGTATACATGTAAATAGCAAGGTTTTGTTTTTTTAAAAAAAAGCAGACTTCCCAACTCTATAAAAGGTCCAGCAGAAGTATCCTACGCTTTAAAAGAAAAAAAAAAGGAAAAGGGAAAAATTCAAAATAGATTGTGCTTTCCCCCTTCCTTATAAACTGTATCAGTGGTGTAATCAGCAATCGGGAGTCAATAGTCCTTATCTACTATATAGTAATGATTCATTCTTACTTCAGTAAAAAAAAAAAAAAAAAATTCTCACTATTCTTTCTGTCTCATCAAACTTGAGCTGCCAAAATTGATAGCTCTCAAATACTGGTTATTTTCCAGATTCACAATCATCTTTAAATGGTACCAAAGCTTCTGAAAGATTTTTCTGCATACTCATGATGTTATAAATTTCCATTCCAATGCTGTATTGTCGATACACAAACATGCATAATACATAGCATAATTTCCGCCCATTTTTTTCAGCTACACATCTATCAGCTTTCCAACTGTGCAGTTATTTTCAGTGAAATATTTTGTGTCTAGCTGCATGCTAAAGACACACACACAACATTGTAATTTGGCTAGGGATTATAAACTGGTTTATTTTACAGAGTTGTTATACTTCCCTTGGTTGGGAACCTAATTCAGGGATTGGTGGTTCAGGATCAGAACTCCAGAGTCAGATCTGCAGTACAATGTCCTCATTCCAGTCTACTTCTGCCCCCCAAATTGGGACTGCCATCCAATGAGGCCTCAGTCATCCTTCTAACTTCATAACTCTCCCTTCCTTTGCGCAAGTTCTTGCTGTACTATGCTTACTGTCATGCTGACCTCATCACATGACATCCGCTGATGGGGAAGGGCAGGGGCAAGGTTTAGCTAGGGAGTTCAACTGGCCTGCCAGCTCTCAGGGTTTTTACTTTTCCTCTGGTAGCAGGCCTGGTGTGTTCATTTTGTTTTATTATTGTATGCAGCTTTTCCCTATTTGTCACAACTTTTATGTGAAGCATTGTGAGAACTGAGGGAGGTCCATCCATAACAGACGGTATGAATTTATTCAGTCCCAAAAGGTGGGGTCTCAGTAAACTGTTTGCAAATAAGGCTCAGTGGCAAATGCCCAGGTTAGGAAGCTTACTTGCTTCAATCCCCCTTTGTGAGGTAGAGTCACATAGCAATTCACACTGCAGTCAGTGCTGATCTCAGCACTCCAAGTTGATTTTCCTATGAGGCAGGCTGGGAAAACAGGCAGGTTGGCTGATGATGGAATCCAACTCTTCACTGTATAACAGGCAGGTCAGCAGATGACTGGATCCATGCCTTGTGCTACCCCATCCTATCCAGTAACACTGTGGTAATTTTTATCCTAAGCTGTAAGTTGTCCTTGCTTGTTATTCTCCTTTTTTCTGTACATTTTCTTCCCCTAAATAGCAAGGGCCACAAGCACTTACAGTATTCAAAATAAAGGTTTTAAATTCCAAGATATGCTACTCTTGTTTTCATTAGGTATTGATATTTGCATTTCATTCGTATAAAATTTCTCTTAAAAGTCATTTTTCTTATCTCTTCTCTTTTATTTACACTTATAATGAATTATACTTGATCTTAGCCAAAAGTTGAAAAACAATCTTACAATGAACTAGAACTGCATCACTGGAAATTTTAGGTCAGTATAGAGATACTGCCTCTGTCCCGAAAGCTGTACTGAAAGCTGGACAGTCAAGAAAGCTTAAGAGAAGAAAATCAACTTACTTGAAATGTGGTGCTGGAGAAGATTTCTACAGATACACTGGACTGCTAAAAAGACAAACAAACGGACCCTACAGCAAATCAAGCCTGAACTCTACCTAGAAGTCAAGATTACTAAACTGAGGCTGTTGTACTTTGGACATATCACGACAGGGCATGACTCACTAGAAAAGACAATATAGTCAGCCCTCCTCATTTGCAGGTTTCACTTTTGCTGATTTGATTATTCATAGATTATTTGCTGTCACCTCTGCTGTCTCCCTAGGCCATTTTTAATAGGCACTGCAAGCATTGTGAGACTGAGAAACTGTGAATGAGGCTTGTTAAGTTGCTATTAAAAAGGGTGTGGGGCAGCAGTGGAGGTGACAGTAGGCCCCACCAGCCACCCATTTCTGCCTTGTGAAGGAATCCTGATGCCTCAAAGGCATCCATGTTGGGTTGAATATGGAGATCATACTCCTTTTGTGTGTTAAATATGGTTTGGGAAGGCCTAGAGTTATTCACATTTTTTTTTACTTTCACAGGGATCCTGTGCCTCTGACTCCAGAGAATGTGGAGGGTAATGCTTGTTAAGACAGAAAGCAGTAGGAAAAGAGCAAGAAAGCATTACAGATGGATAGACTCAATCAGGAAGATACATCCCTGAATCTACAAGACCTGAGCCGAGCTGTTGATGACAGAGTGGTTTGGAGGTGTCTGATCCATAGGGCTGCCAGAGGTTGAGGTCTACCTGATGGCAGTTAACAACAAACAGAAATATCTATCATATTCAATGCATGGGAAATTACTTTTTAAAGTAACAAGTTACAATTATAATTTCATGCCCTGCTCCAAAAGACATAGTTACCACCATAATTACATTTGAACGGCAATTCTACATTTTCTTGTGCCTAAAAAGCTGTGATTCCAAAATATTATTCTGTCATCAAACTCCTTTTTTGACACAATGCCCACAACAGACCATGAAGTATGGCACAGCCAGCATTTCAACTAGACCATGTCTCTCATTAACTATAAAATTAATGCAAAGGTTGCAGTTACATGAGTTATCTTTATTAAAATAAAATCACAATATAAACAGGTTTTTTAGGTCAGAAGCATCTCAAGCTTTGAAATGTCAAAATCTGAGACCTAGGAATGCCCCCACATATAACCTGGGCCATTTAACTCCATTCTAGATTTCTGTGACTGCTCTCTGCTAATTCTTGTGAACTGCCTTGTGACCCATATTGGGAGAAAAGTGTGATATAAATTAATTAATTAATTAATTAATTAATTAAGAACATAAAATATTCAAACAATTTTTCTTCTAATTTAATGAGTAAGTTAACATTTCCATGAGAGAAATTTTTTTCCTTATCTCTGTTTGGATCCCTATTCCCAGGTATCTGCTTTTTCTAAAAACAAAACAAAACAAACAAAAACACTACACATGGATGACCTTATCAGATCCCATGGCATCAAATCCCAGGACCTTATAACAGAACTTTATAGGCTTTCTTTTTCTAACTCCAAATTCTTCCATCCATCCAGCAGCTACGTACATAATCCCAGTGATATTTTCTCTAGAGAATTTGGCAGCTCAGTTTCAGTAGACTGAAAACTTAACTTTAATACTTTCCTTCTGATTCATCTTCTCCTTGGGTATTCTATTCTAAAAAATATGCCCTTTTTCCTCCACTATCTGGGCACAAGCCTTTGGTCCATTCCAAACTAATGTGATGGCTGTACTTCAGCCCAGTTGCCAGGCCAGAACTCTCCTATCAAAATAATTCTTTTCTCTCCATAGGCAACCCTCCTTAAGTCTCTGCACTAGTTTCCTGTCTACTCCCACATCTAGCACAAGGTTGTAAATCTTGTCCTCTGTTCTGCCTCTAATACCCAAGCCCAGAAGGCTTCCATGAGAGCAGGCTATCGTAGCATTGAGCTTTAAAGAGAACACTTTATATTTTGGGAAAGAAGGGAGAAGGAGGCAATTGTGGTCTCTATCACCTACTCACAATCTAGGATAATCCAGGGTTTACATGGAGTACTAAAAAAACCAACCGTTTCTCTTTTTTTGGCCCCTTATATCTAGAACTCACTTCCAAGATATTTAACTGTGCAAGGTTTCCTTAGTTTATGAACTGATGTAAGAAGTTTGAATATCATTCTTGCTGAATGATTTTTCCAGAACGTTCATTATAGTATATAGAGCTAATCCAGAATCTTCAAAGAGTCAATGACCGCAAACCTTTTTTCAGAGATTTACTAGGTATATTTTTTCATTTACAAAATCCCTTGCTTCAAAATGGAGTAAGTGGGTATGCCTGTAAATATGCTGATATTTCATTTTCATTCATTCGTTATGATTTAGGCCCATATAATTGGTTCAGATTTTTGTTCTGTCTCTTCTGTACAGCAAGGCAAGGCACAGAAACTCAGGAGAAGATTTTAATGATGGCATTAGCATATGCTTTTTTGCCTCCTGGTATGAAGTGTAACTTTAACAGACTGGCAAACTGCAGGACATAAGTGTTATATGAAATTCAGTATATTTTAGCAACAGCACCCTAGTAGCACACATCTAAAAAATAATCCCAACAAACATTACAAATATAATAAGTGATTCAGAAAAAACATGCTGGCTCATAATCAAACTGACTAAATAGGACTGATGGTATTGATCAGTCCTTATGGTAATATAATGACACCCTTTCTACAAAATAACAAAGTTATCTGTTATATTTTGTTGCAAAGAATAATGTTCATTCTTTACTTCCAAAATGTTTCCGAGATTTTGATCATTTTCCTACCTTTTTAAAAAAAAAGTTAAATACATTTTAAATGTATTGCATTAGTAACTTGTCAATGCACTTCTGAGAACACAATGAGTAAGCATTATTCCATTATTTTTTGAAAATAATGTCTCAAGCTATGTTTCCTATTAATTTTTGATTAATATACTGGGTGATAACACACAGCCTGCCACCTGTGAGATTATATGATTGTCATCTCTTTTAGTGCTCACCTAGAGTGTAACGTTCTACAAGGGTATCTACTCAGGACTCTTCTTCCATGCCACACACACACACACACACACACCATGCAGGTGAGTGTCTTGGCACTTGGGCATGCTCCCATGGCTATTTAGTATGCTGGATATCTAAAAAGATGATGGTTGCTCTTTTCCTTAGCTGTGAGTTGCAGCTGGATGCTGTACAGGGGCCCTTTGCCCTCCTCTGGCCCCACTCTTCTTCAGATGCTAAACTGCTTTGAGAGGACACACCAGCACTATAAATGTGTGTTGGCTGCAACTGGGGAAAGAGGCACAACTGAAAGCATATATTGCCACAGAATTCTGGCCTACATGTACAATAGAATCCTGTATTGCTATTTAACATTCCTAACTTTGCTTTAGGACTTGGTACTGATGTCATGAGTAATGGGAGGTTACATTTACTATGAAGAACAAATATGTACTAAGGATGGATAAAAAGAAAATACCACACACATATTTTATGAGCCACAGTAAGACCACAATGTGCAAAGGGTACATCAAATTGAACTTGAAGATTTACTGGGGAACAAAAGTAGGTGGAGGAGAATCTCCACAGGTGGCCAGAACTTCAGATATTTGCCTATATTGTTTACCACAAGGTTATTAACAGAAGGCTATAAGTTACTGAGATCTGGGGTGGTGTATGTTTTGAGCATTGGACTATAACCCTGGAGACCAGGGTTCACTTTGCTGCTCAGTCATGGAAACTCATTGGCTGACCTTGGGCATGTGACACACTCTCATCCCCAGAAAACCCCATGATAGGCTCACTTTAGGGCCATCATAAATCAGAAATGGCTCGAGGGCATACAACAACAAGTTGCCTCAGAATAATCATTTAAGGGGAACCCCGCCCCCCACAAATAATGTAAATGTTGGTATCAGAAATGCAAAATTGGTCTCATAGCAAACCTGAACACAAACCCAATATTACTCATGCTAAACACACAAACATAGCCTTAAAGGCTTAACTATATTTTAACATTAAATTTTTCTTGTTTTTATCCAAATGAGTTTTTTATAAGCAGCCTTGAAATCTATCTCTGAAGAAAAGGCCAGAAATGATAGATAGATAAACAGACAGACAGACAGACAGATAGACAGACAGACAGAAAGACAGAAAGACAGTCAGATAGACAACCAGGCAGGTAAGAAGGCAGGCAGATGGACGGACAGATACAGGAGGCACTGACCTATTCAAAACAAGTTGCTGCCATGAACAAGATTTTCAAATCCGTTTTAGACATGCTAAGCCAGCATTGTATAGTGGTTTGAGCACTGGACTACTATTCTGAAGACCAAGGTTTGAATCACTGTTTGGCCATGGAAACCCACTGGGTGAACTTGGGCAACTCACACTCTCTCAGCCTCAGAGGAAGGTAAAAGCACACCCCCTCTGAATAAATCTTGCCAAAGGCTGTGATAGATTTGCCTCATCGCAAGTCAGAAATGACTCCAAGGCACACAACAATCTCAAAGCAGAAGGTAGTTAGAGCCAAACAGAGGCCATTTCCGCATGGGGTGAATCAATACTAGATTTTTCTGTATATCCTTTTACAGCATGGGAATCTCTTTGTTCTACTCTATGACACATAGAAATGAAATCAACTTTTCTGATTATACCATGTTTTCAAATAATGATATGCTCTGTGTCTCACTCATGCACTCTCACATGTAAGTCTTTCATAGTCTTTTGGACCTACAAATGCCCACATTATCAAAACCAAAGTGATTAATGGTGATATTATTCAATACAATTTAACATGGGGAGAATCTCTGTTGGACTATAATGTAAAATAAACATTAATGCAAGAGAAAATGCACTCTGAGTGAAATGTGTCCAATGCTTCTGTTTATTTACAGGATTAAACTTTTTAAAAAGTTCTCTTGAATTATCACTATAACTGCACAACACTATGTTAGTACCTGCACAGCATATATAATATCAAGAAAGCTTTCTATTTTAAAGGCCTAAGAAGTAAGATGATGTTGGTTTAAGCAGAGGTGTTATGCTAGGCAGCACAAGGATTTGTTGTTTAACAATCAGGAAAAAAAGTGTTGGAGGGCAATGAGAACTCATTGTTTGTTCCTTGGATCCTGACTACCTTGCAGAGCTAAACCAGGAAGCGATGCCCAGCTGCAGCCAGTTGCTCCAGACAGGGAAAAAGAAGTCTCACAAACTCAAAACAATAAGTCTTAGTGCTGTTGATCCAACAGAGCACATAATACAAAAGTTAGGGCTTCTGGCAACATGCCAAGTAGCATAAAATAGTCAGGCACAATAATCAGCAGAATAGAACACAGACTGAGAGGATGTCTCGATGCAATCCAAAAAAATCAAAAAGAAAACATAACCCTTACAGCAGCATGACCAGAGGCAATTGAACCTAAGATAATGCACATTGTTACACTTAAGCCTTTTTAAGGGCTTAACCACACCCCAGTCCATATGGGGTGACCCAACTGCATTTATAGCACACAACCTCCTTGAGGTAGGCTAGCCAAAACATTTCCTTGCAGCTGTGCCTCAAGGCCACATCACCTCATCTCAGCATCCACTTAGAAAAACCTTTCATGGCCATACTAAACTCACACTCTGAATGCCCTGAGAATCTCAGCCTACTGTTGCAGGATGAATGTACCCCAGTTAGGCCACAAGTTGCTAGTACAGAGTCTGGAAAAATTCCTTTTTCCACATCTCAGCTCCCAGAATTTCCCATTCAAATGGCCACAGGATTTCAGGTGTTATCCAAAAAAGTAACTTTTCCAAGCTTTTTAGATTAAAAAGAATCATAGGTCTGGAAGGATTGAGCTGCTTTGTAATTACTCCTTGGATATAATTCACAGCTGTGTTACTATGGCCATTTCTGCACTACACTGTTACGTTGCTGTTATTCCACTTTCAACATCTTGTGGAACTCTTGAGTTTACTGAGGTCAAAGAGCTCTCTGCCTGAGAATTCTAAATTCCCCTCCCTAAACTGCAAACCCCAGGATTCCATAGGATGTTAAAAGTGGAATAATAGCACTATAACACCGTAATGCAGAAATGGCCTATCTTTCCCAGAGAGAGTTACCTTATTACATGGCATACAAGGTACTGGGTCTTAGTGTGCTGCTCTTCCTGAAATTTTTACCCTTATCTTCTATGCTTCTTTGCACTAAGGCAGAAAATTCAGAAGAATACAGAAATCAGTCATATGAATAACATAACATTGCCGAATGAACCAATCCACTTCTTAATAACAATATCTTGATGTGCAGCCATTCAAACATAACCCTTTTGCACTCTCTCCATTTACACAGCATCTGAAATTGTCTTTCCTGTGTATTTTGAAGACCAGCTATTAATCTGTCAATAATTCATATGAAGTACAGTCAGAGCCAGGAAATATCAAGCTGTGGCTTTAGAAAAAGCACAGGCACTGCACTGTCTTCCTAGCCTGCAGACCAATTATTTATACAGAGGGCGGGGGGGGGAAGCTTTATAGGACTCTCTTCTCTTTCAGCTAAAAGACACAGCTGATTGGAGGTCCCAGCTGCTCCTAAATTTGCAGTCAGGGCATTTTAAGAACAGGGAACACTGCAAAATGCCTGAAGAAGTTTAGCTACAAACATTTCCTGGGTATTTCCATTACAAATATGGAATATGTAAAAGCAAAGCCAAACGCAAATTATAACTTCAATAAAATAAGCTACATTCATTATTAGTGTGTTTTTGAATATATATTTGCAAGAGCAAGAAGGCAGATGAGTAATATCTTCTCAAAGCCACTAGACTCCTGCTAACTTCACAAAGAACAAGTGTTTACAATTTACCACATACAACATGGTCCATAAGGTAGGGGTTACATCACAGATCCTCAGTGTATATATTTCTTAATGCCCTGGTAACTTTGTTAGCAGCTTTATGGCTAGTTTTCACATCCATGTACACTATATTACACAACACTTCAGAACTCACTATTTATACATTCAATAGTGAGTTCTCAAGTGTTGTGTAATATAGTGTCACTGAACTAGTGCCATTGAAAAACTATTATGGCTGAAATAATGTGAAATTATACCCATGTTATCTAGTAAATGTGGCTCCTTGGAGAGTATTGCAATCTGGGGGTAAAAAGAGTTTAAACTGGCAAGTGCTTTTATGGTCTCAGACTGCCCTTTTTTGCTCTTTGTTCTTGGCCTTGATTCACATATCCTACCGCTTGACACCTCAGAACCTCAAACATCTGAACTTTCTTTCTGTCTTTTGACAATACAGTTACCCATGCAGATATCTGGTTACTAACATTGCTTGTGACATCAGGTTGCTGGGCTTCACTGGATTCTATGGTCTATCCTTTACTTTGGAGAAAATCCTGGGTGAAGGGCAGTCATGCTGAATGTGCACAAAGGCATGTGTATAAAAAAATATAAAGAAGATATTAAAAGGTACCGAGATGCTGTGAATCAGAAAGATGAAGCAATAACAAAGGGAAGAGGTCATGTTCTGGCCATGCTGTGCAAATGAAAAAAGGTGCTATATGGGAGTTTGTTCCTTTTGAAATTGTTTGCTATCAATAAGATAAACTTTCTCCAGATTCTTACTAGTTTCTGTGGCATTTTTTCCTTTGAAAATCAATGTGTAAAGCAATTGATGCTGGTAGCAGCCATAAGTCAGCTCATACTCCAAAACCACTTTCCCCTGCCCCAGATCGATGGGAATGGACACTGATTACCCAGAGGAGGTTACAGGCCCATTCTGACTGTGGGGTTGGGTACGGGGTGTGAAGTTACAAACAGTCTGTCTTTTCCAGAGTTCTGCTGACTTATTCCAGTTAGGCAAGAAGTGAAGGCAGTTAAACGAAAAGAAAAAAAATAAATACTTTACACATCGATAGATAGAAGGCAGAAGGAGGGATGGGAATTTTTAACTGGTTTCAATGAAAGATAAACTGGTTATGGTGATTCCAGAATGATATAGTTGAAGCCTCTCAGGGGAGTGAGAAGGCTTGGGATCCAGTGGAGCCAAGTCTTTTCTTGGAACAACCCATTCTGGAGGTGACCATTGAGTGCAATACTACTCGTAATGCGCCTATATCTGAAGAGCCTTTCAAGGGTGTACTTAGAGGGAGATGTCCAAGCAAACGTGGTAGTCTGCCAGCAAACCTCTTCTCTGCATTTCTACTTCATCTTAGCCTTTCAAAAACTTTAGGGAATGTCTTACACAAATATGCAGGTGCAGTTGCCCTACGTTATACTTTATGTTCATACATTTTCAGTTGTCCAGTGAATGGTTTAGGAGTTCCTGATTCAAAAATTCTTGAAATTTGATTTTAAATAGGCATATGTTGCTATAGGCAACATAGAAATGTAATAATGATATTACGCAATATGTGATGTGTTGTCCTTTTATAATTTTATATAGCCTCCTTAAAAAGGTATTAAGATAATACAGGCCAAAAGTGTTTGGCTTTTTAAACAAACTGTCTTTCAAATGTCATGAGCTCTGTTCCTTGTTTCAATTTTTGGTACTTAGTTTAGATAATGCTATGATGGAACATATTAATGCTAGGTAGAATTTTTGGCTCAAGCAAATTCCATAAGTTTTGGCAGTGGAAGAGAGTTAAACAGAAAATAAATTTTAGTTTTGTCATTGTTGTGTGCCTTCAAGTCATTTCCAACTTACAGTGACCCTAAGGTGAACATCATAGGGTTTTCTTGGCAAGATTTGTTTAGAGGGAGTTTTGCCTTTGTCTTCATTTGAGGCTGATTTGCCCAATGTCCCTCAGTAGGTTTCCATGGCCAAGCAGAGATTTGAACTCTGGCTTCCAGAATCGTAGTCAAACCACTACATCACATTGGGTCTAAATTTTAATTTACCCTAAATATAAGGAGCAAATGTATTTTTAAAAAATTAAAAAGTCTTGTTACTGCTTAATATGGCAGGCTGGCTGTTCTCAACCACAGCAGATTCCTTGAAAAGAAAGTACTCCTACAAACAATGCTATTTCATCATGGCACAAAATGAAGCAGGAGAAGGCACTAATATACCTTCACTTTTGCTGGCTTATGAAAATGCTTGCTTTTTTAAAAGAACTGTGCGCGTTTGTTTCAGAGACTGTTCTTCCAGAAAAATATGACTAGAGTTACACCCACCATGTCTCTCCCTGTCACATAAAGCCCTTCTGATAGCAAAGAGTCTGGAAAAAGCCTGTGGAAGGTCAGTTTTGATGCCTAGCCTTGGAAGATATTGTAAACATCTAGTCAGGAACATTTTATTGTTGTCTACCTTCAAGTTACTTTGGACTTTAACTGACCCTAAGGTGAATCTATCCTATGGTTTTCTTGATGAGATCTGTTCAGAGAGGGTTTGCTATTTCCTTCTTCCAAGGCTGCACAAGGTCACCCAGCCAAAAGACTTTCGTAGCAAAATGGAAATTCAAATCCTAGTCTCCCAGAGTACTAGTCCTGCATTCAACCCACTACATCACATTGGCTCTCAGTCAGAAATGTTAGCTGAATGGAAAGTTATCCTGGCACACACACAATGAAAGATGACCTGGCACCTTCTACATTAGACTGTACAAGTCCTGAACTCAGGGCTCTCATTTTGTTTAGATGCTGCTTTGTCAGAATGGGGGACAGAAATGAATTTCTTCCAATAAAGCTGGATCCTTGATTCACCAGCACGGTCTTCTAGTTTCCCCTGGAATTATTGAGGAAAGAAATTCTCCTTCATTTCTAATGCTCTATGTGGGGGAAAAAGATGCCTGTTCCCATTATGGTAATAAGGCCATTGGTGAATTTACAAGGGTAGTTTTATTGGTGGGAGACGGGGGATATCCTTGTAGGCAAGTGTGGAGTTACATGAGTGAAAATCTGGAGAAAGACTCCATATCTCCAAAATAGAAGGCAAAAAGGAAATTGAGTGATAGCTGGAAAGGGAGGATGTGTCGATAGAGTAAGAACAGAAATCTATATGTCCTTTTCCATGTTGGGTTGCTTCTACATGGGTCAGAGTGGCTGTATGAATATTTCCAAGTATGTTTTTACACACTCACATGCACATGAAATGTTGCCTTAACTTTTTTTTTAAAATTGAGATTCTTGAGAATGTAGTTCATGCAACGTGGAAAATTATAAATCCCAAATGTGACAAAACCAACAAATCATCTTTGTAATAAAGAAGAGTACTGCTTGTGAAAAATTAAGAAAAGAAAATCGAGTTTCTTCACTCTGTGTGATTATTAGGCTGATCATGACTGAAGCTCATTTTTTTAAAAAGTTGCTTGTATTAAATCACTATTAAATCAGTATATATATATTTGTAGTAACTCTATATTTTATAGATGTTATTAAAAGATTGCTTATAATTAGCTTCTACAAAACAGAATGTTCAAAAGTTATTCAGTGGCTTTCTAAATGACTATATTTCCTCATGTTACAGAAAAAAGATGATAATGTTGAATTTATATAATCATACATATCTTCTCCGATTGCTAGAAAACATCTCTTGCTGAGGTTTCAGAGACTTTAACATAAATTCAGGCCTCTGTTAAAAACACTAGTTACCTGACAAAGCACTGGTTACATGAGCGTACATTTTTATAATATTATTTTATAAACCAAAATGTTAACTTTTCGCATTTTATCTCTTGCTTCTGATGCTATAATGGACTAACATAAAGAATCAACTTCCCTCCCTCTCTTTCTCTCAGATCTCTTTATCTGCACACAAGGAAGTTGGCACAGTTGTCTTTCAACTCATATAGCATGATTACATGTTTAAGTGGGAATGTATTTTCACAGACATACTGCTGAAGTGCAGTGCTCTCCTTTCAGTATAAAAGGTTTTTTGTTTAGTGAATGCTTCAAAAGCTATGCAATGTTCATTATGAAAAAGTATCCAAAAGATAGTAAGAAGCAGCTAGCAACTGCTTGCACATGAAATCACTTGTAACTGCAGTTATATAGTATTTGTTTGCCCTCCTTGTGCTGTGCTGAATTAGTGAAGCACACAGAAGTAGCTCTTTGCCCTGCGGGTGAAAGAGCATGGCAGACTGAATAGAAAGCTCTTTGCTACTTCTAAGGGAAAATATGACCTGGGAGTCATTTCTCAGATCATCCTTTAAAACAACAATAAAAATCCTCTACACAAAACAAGGAAATATGCTTTCTTTAATTGGTTTGTGGGGAGGTAAGAGCCTGAAGAAGTAGAGGACAAATTAAATACAGAGACACCCTCCCCTCTGGTTTATTGGAAAATTTAAATACAATTTAGAAATAAGGTGATGAGGCCACTCAACTTAATAATATAATCACCAGGAAACATATAAGAGGTGCAGAGCTGTGGAAACTAGATCAAAAACAGAATAGAGAGAGGAGAGCTGAAGCCAGAAGTTTTGGTTAGGTAATAGGACATTTAAGTTCAAAGTAACTAGATGGATGACTGTGGTGATCACTTGGATATAAATCCTATAAATACTAAAGAAATATAATGCATAATATATATAATGCATGTTGGTGGAATAATAACACATTTATCTAAGACACAGTATTTTGCCACACTTTCCAATTAAATGTTTTATCATTAGGTTTAACTGTTTCCTCCAATTTTATCCTCTCTCATAAACCCAACTGGGGGTTGGGTGGGGAGGGGCAGATGTAATATAGAACTGTGAATGCAGTAAGTCCCTATTAAAATGGTGTAGGACAGCAGTGGAGGGGGTGGCAGGCCCCACTACTCACCCACTTCTGCTTTGTGAAGGATCCCAGATGCCTTGAAGATCATACTTTTTCTCTGTGTTAAATATGATTTAGGAGGCCTAGAATTATTTGCAATCTTTCATAGAATCACAGAGCTGGAAGCGACCATGGGGGCTATCCAGTCCAATTCCTTGCCATACCAGAACCCACATCAAAGCACTCCCAACAGATGGCCATCCAGCCTCTGCTTAAAAACCTCCAAAGAAGGAGCCTGCAACACACTCCAAGGCAGCATATTCCACTGCCAGATAGCTCTGACTGTCAGGAAGTTCTTCCTCAGGTTCAGGTGGAAACTCCTTTCCTGCAGCTTGAATCCATTGCTCTTTGTCCTAGTCTCTGGAGTAGAGGAAAACAAGCCTGTTCCCTCCTCAACATGATATTCCTTCAAATATTTAAACATGGCTATCATATCCCCTTTTAACCTTCTCTTCTGCAGACTAAACATACCCAGCTCCCTAAGCTATTCCTCATAGGCCATGGCTTCCAGACCCTTCACCATTTTGGTTGTCCTCCTCTGGACATATTCCAGCTTGTCAATATTCTTCTTGAACTGAGGTGCCCAGAACTGGACACAGTATTCCAGATGATGTCTAACCAAAGGAGAATAGAGTGGTATCATTAGCTCCCTTGATCTAGACACCATCCTCCTATTGATGCAACCAAGAATCACGTTGGCTTTCTTGGCTGCCACATCACACTGGTGACTCAGGTTCAGCTTGAGGTCCACCAAGACTCCTAGATCCCTTTCACATGTACTGTTGTCCAGCCACGTGTCCCCCATCTCATATTTGTGCATTTTATTCTTTCTGTCTAAGTGTAGGACCTTACATTTCGCTCTGTTGAAATTCATTTTGTTAGTTTTGGCCCAGCTCCCCAATCTGTTAATGTCGTTTTGAATTTTGATCCTGTCCTCTGGTATATTAGCAACCCCTCCCAATTTGGTGTCATCTGCAAATTTGATCAGCATGCCCTCTATTCCTTCATCCAAATCACTGATGAAGATGTTGAATGGCTGTGGAGCCCCATTAGTCATTTCTCTCCAGGAAGAAGAGAAGCCATTGGTGAGCACCCTTTGGGTTTGGTTGGTCAATCAATTACAAATCCACCTAACATAGCACTGTCCAGCCCACATTTTACTAGCTTCTTTGCAAGAATGTCATGCGGAACTTTGTCAAAAGCCTTACTAAATCAAGATATGCTACATCTACAGCATTCCCTTCATCTATCAAGCTTGTAACTCTATCATAAAAAGAGATAAGATTAGTCTGCATGACTTATTTTTGAGAAATCCATGTTGACTCTTAGTGATTATGGTATTGCTTTCTAAGTAATTCCAAACTGAATGTTTAATGATGTGCTCTAGGATCTTTCCTAGTATTGATGTCAGGCTAACTGGGTGATAATTATTTGGGTCCTGTTTTTCCATTTTCCATTTTCATGGAGGTCCTGCATCCCTAATCCCAGCAAATGCGGAGAGATGACTGCACTTCTAAAACTTGAAATGGAGGAAAAGAGAAAGTGGGATGGCAGACAAATT